>JANHFL010006514.1:21462-66832 GCA_032468155.1 Oxyrhabdium leporinum | reverse complement strand
TTATCATTTTTTTCAAGCCATATATGTATTTTTGTCCAATATTTTTTCGCTTTTTGACATGTCCACCACATATGATAGTATGAACCAGGTATCTGGTGCCTTTTCCAACATTTTGCAGATTTGTCCTTAAACATCTTTGCTAACCGTGAGGACGGAAAATGCCATCTATAAAATATTTTATAAAGATTTTCTTTGTATGCAGTAGACATACTGCATTTTAATACTTTCATCCTCCAGTTCTGCTATGTCACTGAACACAGAAGCAAGAGGCATAAAGCTGGGTTCCCAGTTCAGCAAATAATTCCAGTTATAATTCTCTCCAAGATCTTTATCAGAGTCTACTGTGGTAACAAGAGATCCATCATGGGAATCCTTGCTATCAGGTGCTACTTTATATTCCATTGTGAGATCTGTCATTATCTCAATTTCTTTAACTGTCACTTTTGCAAGTGTATGGGACAGCATTTTGTTGCAGAGTAATTCTCTGAAGTAATGGAGAGCCTCTGTGCTTTGAGAAACGGACAACATCTTATTTTCTCCAGACTGACATGAAAACTGATCAGAATCCCTTGGAATTCCTGAATCTGGTATAAATGAGCATTTGTCACTTAAAGCAGATCTAGTACCCTTCCTACAAGGATGTCCATTGGCCTTTTTTAGTTCCACATCTTCTCCAATTTCCCCTTCTATTGATTGGCTATGTGAGTTGGATTGTATACGAACACTATCAATATTTCTCTTATCCTTGGTTCCAATCAAACTTAGCCAATCAGCTATGTTCCCCAAAGGGAGACTAGTTGTTTCATGGATTTGGGGTTTGGGGAAATGTTTAGATGAGTTTTTTTGTGTATGCGTGTTTAGATCTATAACTGGGGGACATGGCATCTCTTTCTTCAGGCTACACCTGTAGGCATATTTCAGTATATATCTACCAATAACCACAGCAAGGCAGATGGCTAAACACAAAAATACTATGATAGAGATGGCAATGCTAACAGACAGGTTAGCTGCTGGCAGTGTGGGATAGCTCTCAGGGCTATTGGGAAAGTTTACCAGAACTGTGCAGGTACTAGACTTTGAATCCTGTTTTGGACTATGAGCTTTTATTAGAAGTTCAAAAGTGTCATCTTTCTTCTTCATGTTGCTTCTTTCTTTGTGAAAAGGTCTAGCCAAATAAACAGATCCACTGCTACAGTTCACCGAAAAGAAGGAAGATGGTTCTAACAAAGTATAATAAATGACACCATCCAAACCACCATCACAGTCTGATGCTTTTACATCACCAATCAACTGCCCTGCGTCATTCTTCTCGGGAAAATAAAAGAAATATTCATCTTGGTTGAACACAGGGTCAAATTCATCTAATCCTTCAACATTAATCTGAACAGTAACAGTAGCTGTGCAATTGCTTTTATCTTTTGCCTGTGCAATGAAACAGTACTTACTCTGATGTTCAAAGTCAAGCACCTGCTTGGTGTGGATGTTTCCAGTCAAAGAATCTATTATAAACAGGTTATGATCTCCAAGATTTCCATCACTAGACAAGCAAGATGACTGGATAGAGTAGGAAAGATAACCAAATGGGCCAGTATCAAAATCTAGGGCAGAAATTGTGCAAACAGAGGAAAAAGCAGGCATATTTTCATGTATACCACACCTGAGGTTTGGAAAAATAAATACGGGGACATAATCATTAGCATCAAGGACACTGATAAAAACAACAGCAAAAGCCACATTTTTTGTAACTATTCCTCCATCAGAAGCTTGAACAGTCAAGTTGAATTCAGTAGCATCCTCATAATCTACAGCTCTGATCAGATGTATTGAGCCAGTTTTACCTTCAAGTTGGAAGTGCCCTTTATCATTTCCAGAGGCTATATTGTACGTGATATCTGCATTAGTTCCAGCATCATAATCATATGCGGACACTGAAGTAATGTAATTACCAACCGGGAAATCTTCCCTAACACGAACATGATATTCCAAACTTGTAAATACAGGTGGATTGTCATTAACATCTAAAATGGTAATTGACACGGTAGCAGTGGAATGTAGATGAGCATCTCTGTGATCAGATGCAAGAATTAACAACTTATAAAATGAACATTTCTCTCGATTTAGCGTGCTTCTCACAACAAGATTTCCAATCGTTTGATCTGAATATCCTGCCCCAAATACAAGTTTTTTCACATAGAATTTATTATCATTATTGCCACCAATGATGGAATACACAACGTTGATGGCTTGATGATTTCTACCTTGGTCATTAACTGAGAACGTGAAAATGTTCTCTCCAACTGAAGCATTTTCACTTATCGCAAAATTATAGGTTGCCAGTGTAAACAGAGGAATGTAAGTATTCATAGCCTGTATCTGTACTGTAACAGAAGTAATAGCAGTCAAAGGAGGATTTCCATGGTCGCTGGCTTCTACAAGGAGACGAATCTCTGGGTTACCAAACTGATAGGTCAATGGCTTAACAAGAAATAGTGAACCTAAAATAAAATAAAGCATGCATTATGTTGTGCAAAAACTTTTAGTACTAACAGTATAGTTTCCACTTTCTGTATTGCACAAAGATGAAAAACTCATCATTTCAAAGGTTTTTAAGTGCTACTAAAAGAAAGACAATATAAAAGGACAATTCCAGACAGCCAAAAATTGCACTAGATGGAGTTCATGTAAATTCAGGGTTATGAATGTAGTTATTGTGAAAATTATTATACCATGTTAGTACTTATTTCTTATATTTAAAGAAATTCTGTTATTCTTAAAACATATTAAGTCACAGAAAAATAATAGTATTTAAATTAGATGAATAGATTTAGATAGGCCAAAGAGTAGATATACAATCCAAAGTGTAGAATACATACTAGATGTTGTTATCAGCCCCTTGGATCCTTTCTTCTAATACTTCCAATCTTACTTAAAGTTATGAATAATATAATTATCTACACCTTAAGTTATGCATGAAAAGACTTCCTATTAAGCATTCTCAGCAAACAGAATCTTGAATAGGATTTTTTCCAATTTGTATGGTTCATTTATGCATGCTCACCATTTTGTGGATCAATAAAAAATGTATCTGAGACAGAAATCATTCTGTAGAATATCTTTCCATTGTGATCCAAATCTTTATCTGTGGCATGCACAGTCAAGACAGAGTCATCTATGTACCTAAATTCAGGTATAATCACCTGAAAGAAAGGGACGTAAAATACAGCATTTCAAATATTGACCATTATTGGTTTTAAAAAGTAGATTACTGATCCTGGCATTTATTTTTCTTACCTGATAGTCGTCCTGAATAAATACTGGAGGATTATCATTGACATCAGATATAAGAATCTGAAGTCGTTCTATGGTTTGATGCACAGAATCAGAAACGTTGATAAAAAGTTCTAGATGAGTATTTATTTCAAAATCTAATGCCTTCACCAGTGTAATTGTTCCCTTCAATTGGTCGATTGCAAATTTATTTCCATGATTATAGCTTTCAGCAAAACTGTAGTCAAGAGGTGGGCCCAAGTCTGTATCATCTGCAACTACTTGCATCACTAGGAATCCAACTGGCGTACCTACAATAATCATGCTTAAAAATGAGATTATCACAGTGGTTCTTGCATGGTTTGAATAATGTAAGCCAACCATTAATTATATTATTTAGTAACAAGCTGAAGTGTTACATCGCAAATGATGATAGTTATATAGATATTATGCAAATTTTAAACTTAGTTCTAAAATGAGTAACAATAATATTACATTTCATTCTTTACATTTTGCAACAACCACGATACAAATGTATAGCTATCCTCAATTATCGGGGCATAGGGCTGGAAATAATATATTCCAACCCCCTGTATGTTGTCCTTGGTAGCTTGATTTCTACATACTTCATGGCCATGGCAATATACTTTCCTTAAGCAACCTTCTTCTCGGATGTTTTCCTGATCCTAACCAGATTTTAGTCCAGTTAGCTTCTGGAGATCCCTAAGATCAATATGTGCCATTGCCTGCTTCATAAACCTTTGTTATTCACATGCACAATTATTTCAAGATAGAAATCTTAACTTTTACACCTAACCATTTTTAAATTTTACAATACTGATCACAGAATATTAAGTAAGTTATTTTTAAAATTATTGTTGTATAACTATAAGAACAACTTCTCTGGATGTTGACAAAGGCTCTTCTAATTCAACATTTTATGTCACACTGAAACCAACCGGATGCATTTGGGAAGTCACAGAACTGGAGAAGAAAGTAAAAATCCCTTTTTACTGTTGATTTCCAACAATCAATGCCCGTGATTCAAGAGAAGTAAAGAGCCATTTATTTTACTAGCTACTGACAGCCTGTCCTTTCTTTCCTATCTAGTCTACTTTTAAAACCTGCCAAATTAGCTATCATTATTACTTTTTGAGTTAGATTTCAATTTTCCTCCACTAATTCAAGACAGCATACTTTGTTACTTGTATCAACATTAAGAGTATTTAAAATTCTCTTAAAGTTGGTAGTCTTAGCTTCATAGTAGGGTTCCCCCCCCAAAAAAAAAGTAAAACAGAAATTAAAACTAAATGTCGGGAATAATAAATAATAATCAATTCTTAATTTCCAGATTAATGTGTTTTAAGCCAAAATATCCTTTGATGATTTAAAGGAATAGATTACATTATTTTTTTGTGTTTATTTTAAAATAGTTCAAAAATAAAATACTCATAGGTATTAGAAATATCTCACAGAATATTTGCTGAAATGATACTTGCTACTTGAGCAAAAATATAAACTGAAAGAAAAACTATTCCGATGTTTAAAGTTTAATCCAAGCATAAAATGAGAATCGTTCTTACTTTCAGAGAGATGGATAACATCTAAGGGCTGCAGAGTTGGGGCATTATCATTGATATCCACAACTTCTACCTCTACCATGCAAATAGCAAATAGACTGGGAATTCCTCTGTCAGCAGCTTGTACAACCAATCTATTAGGGAATCACAGTAAACCTGAGATTATTGGCTGCCATTACACAGGTCAATTAATATCCGAATTATTACAAAGTGTCTGAAAAATTGTCAGTTTTTTTCAGTGAAAATGTTAGTATAATAAAATCATTTGTGAAAGATAAACATGTATGTCTACCAGTTTCTTTTTTTAAAAAAGAATATAAGCAACTAAATGGATTTTCTTAATTTCTTAATTTATATTAATAACACAGTATATGACATACTATGTTAACAATTGATTAGAAGAGTAGCATTAATAATTGCTTTATAATTCTTTTTTAAGAACCTCAATTCAGATGTTATCACATACATACATATATACATACACACACACACACGAGACAGAGAGAGAGAGTGAGAGTGTGTTACAAAACTAGAAATGATGTAATATTCTTATTGATTTATATACTGTCTTTTGTACAAGAGTTTAAGACAGCAAACAGTGCTCCCTCCTGTATTTTTCCTGCAATAGTGACGTGATATGAATATATATGACCATAGACCAAAAGGAATGGTATATGCAATGGTGAGATGAAAAAACAACAACCTCTCTTAGTATAAATTGCATTTCATTAGGAAGTCATTCCATACACAAATTTATCTGAGATTACATCCAATTGGACTAAGTAGTGAAGTAGTGTCTTACTCAAAAATAAAATCTATTGAGTTCAGTGGGACTTCAGTTGCTTCATAATCTACGTAAAGATTAAATATGCAAACATTGAGATGGATCAAGTCTAAATTAATTGTCACTGAAATCAATTACCTCATTGATTTCTTTGATACTAAAATAGTCAGTTTACCTCACTGACTTCGTAAAGCAATAAAGCATTACACAAAAGTGATAAAACTCACTTAACCATACTCCTTTACAGCAATTACTCCTAAATTAAAGTAAAATAGTCTTCAAAAGACCAAATAATTTTAATTGGTAACATTTGCACAGGACTTTTTATGTTGTTACATAAAGAACAACATAGTTCAATAAAAGCTAGAACAAAAGAACAGGGCTGAGCATAGACACAAAGACTTAAATGGGGTGAATATGCTTTATAAACTGTAAATAGTCTTAAATTGATATACAGCAGTTATATCCCTTCAAATCTATTAATATACTGTAAATTTTGGGGGCATAGCAGAGTATACACTGTCAAATAAATAAGGAGAACTTATATTTCCTTTTATCTCTGATACAATAACCTGCTTTCAAAAAATTGTTTTCTTTTATTCATATATCAGGAATAAACACAAAGTATTATAATTGGATCTTAGGATTCTATCGCCATTCATCTACCACACTGGTTCTGTACTGAGTTTTTGTGGCTTAAAAATGGTCAGAATATATTACTTAAATTACAAACTTGTATTTAAGTTTCTAAACAGCCATGATTTCACATTATGTCTAGAATATATATAAGTAAGCTATACGTAGAAATACATACTAAACTAACCAGTTTTTTTAATTTCAGTGTTTGAAAAACATGATAAAATGTATAATCAAGGGCATCTAGATAAAATCCGCAAACAGTTCCCTCTGAAATTCTTATTTTAAAGATTTAACATCTCCAGTATTTAGCTTCAACAACAGATCATTGTAGTTTCAGAAAAGTGAGAACTATGACTTGTGTTTCAAAAAAAAAATTTCAATCTTAAGGTTGGCTATGTTTCTTCAAGGGAAATGCATTTTAAAAGCAACAATTTATTTTTGAGCACATGAGATCATTTCTAATTGTACATTCAATATATGTTTAGAAAAGAGCTTTGGAAATTATTCCCAGACATACTGATTCAGATACATCAGAAATTTAAAAAAACCCCCTGCACAAATATGTTTTAGACTAGCATTAGGTAACCAGAAACAGCCTCATTTGTATGTCCACCATCTTGAAACTGTGCTGCCTAAATTTGTTGGTAAAATGACTACATTTCACTTTGTGCAACTTTTATTTATTTTGTTTTGAAATAGTAATAATACAGACTGGTTTGTCTTTCTTATCAACAGTTATTAAATCTGATTAATAAGAAAGACAAATGTCTGGATAATGGATGTGGCAGTAGCTGAAAGTGTAATTATTAAACAATATCTGCCTATCCAGGTCTTTGAGAAGGACACAAATGTCAATTCCAGTCTAACTATCCGACTGACTGTATAACCAACCATAATAATAAAGGTAGAGTGGGATCTCAAAGCCCATTGCTCTAATTTTCATCTTTAAATCCTCCAACTCCTTGAAAACAGCACCAAAGTGTCCAGGTTGGTCCAGATTCAGAAAAAAAATTCATGTGTCTAATCCATATATGTATATGGATTGTATTTGCTTATAATATAAGTAGTACATTTTCAAGGCTTACGTCTAACATGATATAATATAGATTTTATAATCATTACAAACCTATATAATGAAATGTCTTCACGATCCAGGGTCATATTTGTAGATATAACTCCTCGTGCTGAATCAATGAGAAATACTTCATTTATATTCCCAAATAAAATAGAATATTCAATTTCTCCATTTCGTCCACTGTCAGAGTCTGTTGCATAGATCTGTATGGGTACAAAATCTATGCTAATCTTGAGGCACTAAAGGTTCTAGGACAGATGTCTACCATTCTAGAAGAGAAAAGGGCCTATGACACAAGCAGGTGAAGTTAGCTTTATTTCTTTATTTTTCATAATGTTTTTGGTCATATTTAGGTCATGTCTGCATATATAATTTAAACGCATTTCATCAGCAGCTTATGAAATACATCTCAACAAAACAGAACTTATAGACAACTTTTATCACATTTGAAACCGCTGAAATATGTGTAGTAATCTAATGTATTTGCAGAGAGTTCCAAATCCTAAATTGGTCTGTTGAACATTTCTGGTATTCACATGTGAAAAAGAAGGGGTAACAATGTGCTAGCTTCCTTGGCTAGCTTCCTAAATTTTGGTTACAGGCTTCCAATCAAACTGGAATTACATACCCACTAGATGTTCAGCAGCTTTCTTTCTTGATTTTGCAGTAGTAGTATTTCTTCTTACAATGCCTCCAGATGCAATACACTACTGTACTACTTGCTTGGTAACTTATAGGGAGGGTCTTAACGCTTCCTGTCTGCCTCTGAAGGCAATTGGTGGGAAACTAGCGGGCTACCTTGAATAGTTGGTTGGCCGCTGTGATACAAGATGAGCCAGGGATCTGATCCAGCAGGGTGATGTTTGTATTCTTATCTTCTTACCTGTGTAATATATGCATCATAGGCTTGGCCTTCCCAAACTGATGCTCTGATATAGCTTTGTTCAAACTGAGGTGCATTATCGTTAATGTCCTGTAAGAATACTGTTATACCACACGCTGCTGAAGCAATGCCATTTTCAGCTAAAACTGTAAAATGCACTTCTTTTCTGATTTCATAGTCAAGAAATTCAGTACGTGTTACTGTAATTTCACCTAAAGAGACAAGAAGTTATGAACATCAGACTGTGACATGTGCAATGAAAATGATTCTCTCATTACAATTTTTAAATTGGGGTGTGAAAATGAAAATTCTGGCAATTTGACAAGAAGTTAGAATTTGAAAACTTAATAAAATGGTTCTTACAAAAATGAATTGATAATAGTGAGGCATACCATCTGTCCTTACTTAAGTTAAACAGTAGAGCAATCAAAGATAGGCAGAACATTTTGGTCTTTTTGTTTGTTTACCACAAAAGTTTGGTTATGGGGTCCCTTTCCTATAGCCTGAAAAAAATATAAAGCAGGCCAAAATTTACCAGAATCATAATAGCAAAATTAAAATGTATATATTGGATAAATAAAAATGTGTGCATCCTTATAATTGAATTGAAGCATGTATGTCTTTTAAACCACATATACCGGTAATTGAACTAAATACCGAATCTCAATTCCAGAGAACTAGAGAGGCACACAGTTTAGAATGGGTGAAACAGTTTCCTCTAATTTTCCAGGGCACTAAGATTATCTTTGAAAGGTTTGGGCTTCACCTTCCCCATGTGGTGCGATGCAAACTTGGTAAATTAAGGTGGATATTAGCCTTGAAAATATTGAGTTACAAGAAACAGTGCCAGCAAAGAGGCCCTCTGCGTGTGGATCATAGAAAAGGTGTAAGTAGGCTAAATAAAAAAAGGTTAGCTTTTCCTATACCGAAAGACAGAGAAAATAGATTTTGAGAAAATAAATATAGAAACAAGTAAGCTCCAAGATCAAAAATGGTGCAAATTCTTTAGACCAAAAAGACTTTTAAAGAGCATTGTTGTGTGTCCCCATCTTTACATTTGTCATTTGTGCCTTTAAATGAACTAAACCTGTGCTTTAAAGTCAGTGTATGTATTTTCCTTGTGAATCACAAGGTAAACTTTGTAACATCAAAAGTGAACATGAGGGGGGGGAATGGTACAGGTGATCTGAACCTATACTACAAATAAAGTCTTCCATATGGTTAATAAAGTCTTCCATTTGATTAAAACTGAAAGAAACAAAACTACAGAGACTTCATTGCCTTTAGAGAGCACTAATGGCCAATACAAGCTCATTTAGCCAGCTGCAATTTCAAAAAAATTCATGTGTCTTTGACAGATACACTTAAGGCTTCTGTGGTCACCTTAACTTCTTGCCTCCAGAATTCCCTTACATGGTGGCATTTCTTCATGACAGGCTAGATGCTATAGCAGCAATACCAGCATGCACCATTTCCTAATCAGCAAATATCCTAGTTAATAATTATTCAGTTATATTCCTATTGGGCATATGCCGGTTTCCTAGTATCGTACCTTATTCAAAGCTTTATTGCACAGCATGATAAGACAAGTAAATCATGCCTCAAAATAATTTAAGCAAAACATCCCCATAGAAATGAAACCTTGGGTGGATATGAAATATATCCTGATTATTCTGCCAACAAAAAGTCAGGCAGTATATAAACTATTTTCCTTTGTTTTGTTTTATTTTTACTCTATTCTATTAGCAGAGGAGTTGTTGAAAACATCTTTTATAAATGTTCCCAAATGTGAACTTGATTTAAATTAAATAAGACAGTCATGTTAATAAAATAATTGATTATTAAAAACATACTTGAGGTTTAACTAAGCAGTAGATCTCTTTTTCCACAGCCAGGAGGAAATTATGTTTTCAACAGTCAGCTGGTATTCATTTAGTATATAGCAACTTTTCTCATAAAATCTAACCTGTTTCATCTTAAAATATTTAAAACATAGTTTTATGTTTCAGGTCATTTTCTTTTTGACTTCAGCACTTGGGGATAAGTTAAAATACAAAATATACTTTTAACACAAAATACAATTCAATTCTCACACACATATACAGAAAAGGTTTACATTCCTTTTTTTCTGATCAACCTGTGTAAAACAATGTTAAATGCTAAACATGATGGAAAAATCCATCTTTACTTTGTTTAATTTGTTAAATATAATTGATATTAAGTTCACAATTGCTGTACCCATATCAGAATAAATGAAATCTTGGATTTTTAAAAAAAAACAACACATTATTGGAAAGATATTTCTCATCAGTACAATTAACAGGCTAACTGGAGAATAAATAAACAACCCTAATTTTGAACGAAGAACTGATGCACATACTCTGCACTGCTAAACACATACAGTATAAAACTACAGACAGGCCTTCCATGGAGATTCCACAACGCCACCAGCAAAAGTGATACCTTGTGAATCTAATCCATAATTTTGGAACTCCCTTCCATTTGAATTCCAAAAACACTCAGGGCTAAAATATACTTTCCCATTTAGAGAATTATGTGTATGCTATTTGTAAAATGGAGTATTATAATGGTGTTGAAAAGACCTTGAACTGTATCAGTTCAATCTGAAAGTGGCAGTCTGAATACTCATAAGTTTATATCCAAAATTTTATATGTAACAGATATTTTAAAAAAATATTAACACCGAACAAGATTTTATTAGATTAGGATTTTATTTTAGCGTTTGGGTTAAGTTGACCATGCAATGTATTTGCATTTGTTCTTTCTTCTTTCATCCTCAAGCCAAGTCTTGCTGGACTACCCGAGCTTCAAGGCTCCATGTGTAGCAACTCACTCTACTATTCATTCAAATTGTCCCATGTGGGCTTCTGTGTTGCATGAGGAGACCCCTTCACTATCTTCATGGAGCCATCTATCAAGTCAGCTGTTGAAGTATGTTGGCAGTACTCGTCTTGGTACCATAACTGAGATGTTCCTTCACTGAGATTAAAAAAGAGCTGAAACATTACTATGAACCTAGTAGTGTGAGTGCAGGTCTCCTTCCAACTCCCACTGAATCAGCTCTTCGTGTTAAAAAAAGGCCAGCTTTCAGAAAAAGCAACAGAGAGTGAAGACCTGTGCGACCAAATGAGAAGGAGCAACAAATGCATCACCGGTGAAAGGAGGAAGAAGGAAGTCCTTGGGAGGATGATTTATAGGTTCCCCACTCTAATCCAACATTCATAGATTCAAGATTTCATTATTTTTGGTTTTCTATGGTTATATTCTGGCATGAAATCATCAGCATGAAATTAATAATTGTGATCATTTTATAGTCTCCTCTTGTTTGCTTTAAGAATTGTAACAATTACTTTGAAAACATTTGGTAACTTGTGTCTTATTAGTGCTTGAAGTCAGAAATTGGTTTAGGGAATTTTGAATGAAATATTTAGACTTTTTATGTATCTAAGATAAAAAAATACATATTACTGACCTTTGCTATTGACATCACTATAGAAAAATAAAATTTTATTTTAAGCACACATGTTTTTTTTAAGATGAAATAACTAAACCTGATTTTTACTGGAATTTAAATAAATAACCACTAATCCCTTGAATGATGTTTAAAAAATGCAATCAGAACTCCACTGTGGAAAATATTTTACTAAAGCCTCTAATGATTTTAGAACAAATGAAGATAAATAGGCTAATTTACCTGTGATGGGATGAATATAGAAAATATCCTCATGTTCACTGATCATGGTATATTTTACATTGTTTTCCATCAAACTTTGGTCATGAGCAGCAACAGTAAAAACAGAAGTACCTGTGAAAGCAAATATTAAATTTATTGTAAAAGATGTTAAAGTATGGAACAGGTTAAACTGATAATTGGTGAAATGTATTTACTATTTACAGGTACATAATAGAAAAAAAATATTATTTTATCATAGTAACATACCAAATATATTTACTAAACTAATTTTTGAATATGAATGATGCATTTAGCCTACTATGATGATAGCAGGGAAGAGAAATAAGGATAATAAACTATTTGGAAGTTATTTTCTCCAAGAACTGAATATATTAAACTTACATAGGTACACAATGCCATTAATGCTCAGTTAGATACACAGTAAGAATTATTGGACCCTGAAGTTCTGTTTCTAAACTGTTTATTAGTTCATGTCAATCATTACTCTGCTCCCTTTTTGTGTTTGTATTGTTGCCTGCACTTGCATTAACTACCTTGACAGATTTTTTTTCCCCAAGCTACATTAGCAATAACATCTATTATAAACTGCACTTTATGCTACTGCGAAGGGTTTGAGGGTTATGGGATCTTACAAACAAAATTTAAATTAAGTTGATTTGGTACAAAAATAAAAAGGTTGAGGCACCAATGATGCATCAAGGAACTAAGCATGGATTCTGACACCAAGCTTTTGGTATAAAGCACGTTGAAGCAGTAGATTAGCATGACTTTAGCTGCCATTAATAGGAACATGCCTAAAGTTAGTCTCTAAACAAAGGGTGCTCACTCCCCTATTACATTAATAAGAATTCCATATTGCAAATAAAAAAACAAAACATAGAAGAACCTATAGATAAACTCTTACTTGTTGCTGGCTAGGAATAATGGTATTATAATTCACAACACCTGGCTGGCTCAGTCAGGGCAGGTACATTTAGAGAACCTATCTTGTGAATACTTGCTGCCCAACAGTCTCTTTCTAGATCAATAGCAATAGCATTTAGACTTATATACCGCTTCATACTGCTTTACAGCCCTCTCTAAGCAGTTTACACTGTCAGCATATTGCCCCCAACAATCTGGGACCTCATTTTACCCACCTTGGACGGATAGAAGTATGAGTCAACCTTGAGCCGGTCAGGATTGAACTGCTAAACTGCAGGCAGTTAGCAGTCAGCAGAAGTAGTAGTACTCTACTCTAACCACTGTGCTACTAAAATAATGAGATTCTCCCATATATACTCTGTGATTTCACTCTTAAGATTCCCTAAGCTTGCTTTAATCAGAACTGTCCAAATGTATTTTTATTTGTGTTTATTACTAGTTAGTAGCATACTGTTTTTATTCTCATATTGTATTCCCTTAGGAAATTTCCATAAAATACACCCCTCACAAGGCCTTATTTGTAACAGACCGTTTCAATATCAGATTAATTCACTGAATTCTAATAATTGTATGCATATCTACTAAAAAAGAGAGAAAGAAACACCTTCCATTTGAATATGTTGCTAATGTTAAGTCTGGAAAAGCAGCTTACAGCTTAATTCATACTTATAGTCCTTGTTTAGCGACTGCTAAGTACAGAAACTGATTATAGTTATGATGGTGATGAAAAAGTAACATTCCTCGCATTTACAACCTTCACAGATCTGTAAAGCAAAGAAAAACTAAAGCAAGTTCATAAACATGGTAATGGTTTCATTTAGTGACCATTCTGCTTCATGACTAGGTTGTTGCTCCTAATTGTGATCACCAAATTAAGCAACCCATATACTCCTTTGACTCCTGCAAAACATGAAACATTAAGAACTGTAGTCTACTGAGTTGTATCTCCAAAAGAAGAAACAACAAATTTCTAGTCAATACAGAGAAATGAATTGCAGCTTAGAGCTAGTTATGATGGCAACTGAACAATGTATATTAGAGACACAAAATCATGATTGTCTAAAAGAGAACTAAAGACTTTGAAAATGAAAACAATAAGGCACTCTCACATAAGTCAATGGGTAGAGAACATTTTTTAATACGGGTTCAAACTTCAAACTGTAGTTTATTTTTGCTTTCTTTATACACTCTTTCTCTCCTAGGATGCCTATTATCACACACACACACACACACACACACATATATCCATAACATTACAGAAGACACAATATGATTGGATACTCACCCATTTTGCTATTTTCAGGAACCACTGCTTCATACTGAGTATGACTGAAAGAAATCATTTCTTTGTGTGCTTTAGAAGAGATGATCACAATGGCTGTAGCAGTTCTCGCTGGGATCCCTTGATCACATGCCACTATCAGCAGGTAGGTGAATAAGGTTTCAAAAGGTACAGGTTCCTTAAGAAATATTTCACCTGTATTTGAATCCATCTCAAATATTGTGGCTGGTGTCACAAACCGAAAATTTACAGTTCCATTCAGACCTAAATCCAAGTCCCTGGATTGCACAGTAGCTATTGCCTGATTTATAGGTGTTTGAGAGGATATTTGAACTTTAAGAGGATTCTCCAAGAAAAAAGGATTATTGTCATTTACATCTTCAATCTGTACTATTATAGTAACATTGGAACTTCTTGGTTGCCGGACATCAGAATCTGTCGCTAGAGCTTTAAATATATATTGAGATTGTCTCTCTCGGTCCATTGGTTTATTAGTAATGACAACACCGGTAGTTCTGTTAATAGCAAACAATCCAAGAGTTTCATCCATTAGAGTGTACACAACCTTTCCATTTGGACCATCATCTGCATCTACAGCAAACAGTTCAAGAATTGATGACTTGTCTTCAATGTCTTCACTTATAATTGCTTGATAATGACTTCTTGTAAATAAAGGACTGTTGTCATTTTCATCCAGGACTATGATTTGTAGTTCCATAACAGAACTTCTTGCTGGATTGCCTAAATCAAAACACTCTATGACCAAGGTAAAATTATTGACTATCTCTCTGTCCAAACTGCAAGTAGTGAAAAGGTCTCCTGTAGTTTTGTGCAAAGCAAAGTATCCTCCCGTATTACCACCTTTAAAATGATACAAAGTGAATATGTCAATTAAAAACAAAACAAAAACAAGAAAAACTTTCTATACCCTGTTATGTATTTACATACAAATATTGTAAGACCTGTGATACTGACAAAAGTCCCAAATACTAGAAAGTATTTTACCCAGAATTTTAGAGATTAACCGTTGATTCAGTATTCAGATGCAGGACTTAAATTTGCATTGTGAATTTAAGAATGATTGAGATTATCTAAGGAAAAAAATAAGATTTTTAACGAGATAGCTAAACTTTTTCAAAGGATTTATATAATTCCTGTATTGTAGAATTTAAAGAGCCTTTTAATAATAATATTGTATTAAAATAAATAAATCATATAAATACAAGTTAAAGGTACAAAATGCAAATATTACAATGATCACATTTTAATAATAGTTAAATAAGGGTCAGCAAATGCTAAATTTCAAATCTTGCTTTTTTGAAATGAATATACATTATTAAATTCTTCATCTTACCAACTATTTGATATTGCACAATTCCGTTATTATCTATATCATCATCCACAGCCAGGAGAGTTGTTACTGTTGAAGGCAGTTGGTTCTCCAGTATTTGGATATCAGAAACTGGAAAGATGATCTTAGGAGTATGATCATTTTCATCTAGTATTCTAAAGATAATTGATGCTGTACTGGATAAAGAAGGAGTTCCCCCATCTTGAACAAGCACTATATTTGAAAATAAGCATATTTGAAAACCGATTTATAGTAACAGGTTGACGAGATCAGATTGCAAACTATTCTCCCTAAAAGGTCACTGCTTTGTTTCATTCAATTATGTTCACATGTATAGGACACAAATGATACAAATCAAAGCCAATGCCTTCCTTGTACATTTCAGACAAATTAAATTTAAAGGAAAATAGTCAGTTAAAAACTGTGTGTAATCCCTGGGTCATTGTATATATTGTATCTCAAACGCCTTACCTTTAATATGAAGAACCTTTTGAATTTCCCTGTCAAGCGAGGTGGCTGTTTTAATTTCTCCAGTATTTGAATTTATTTGAAAATTTTCATATGCAGGTCCTGGCAATATGTCATATTTAAGTAGGGAATTGATTCCTTAAAATGCACACACAAACACACAGACATAAAAATCAGTAGATTTTAAATAATATAATAATAATGTTAATAATTTTCAAGCAGTTTCCTGGAGTATTCATTTATTACACAGGTGATATAGATTTATTTTTTCATATATTTGCACTATTTTATTTAAAAATCAATTGTAAGTAAAGATGTTTAAGGATAAAGATATATTAAATGTGAGCATTTAGAGACTTCTTTTAGACCTTCGAAGAGTTGAAAAGAATGTAGCGTGACTTTTTAATTTGAATATTATTTGGCATTTGCAAATATTAAAACTCTCTATTATTAAATGAAAGAGAAAATACTCTGACTAGTCAGATATAGTTAATCCTATAGTTCAGTGAGACAGAACCCCCCCCCCAAATAAAATATTAAAAAGATCAAAAGCTAAGCAATAAATGTTGGTAATAGGGTTTTTAGTGTTATTTTGGTAATTAGTAAATCTTTACTAGCTAAAGATTTTACCTTAATATTGGGAATTCTTAATTTATCACATGGCCAAATTGACTTGTTTGAACGGCCAAATTGATTTGTTTGATCAGAGAAAAGACAACATTTACATTTATTGCTTACGGATGCTTTCCATAAAACAGAAAAAGATGAACTTATGATTGATGGGTTTGATGATTAGATAAGCTAAATTATAGAAAAAAAGAGAATCACAATGTAATTTATAGAAAGAGGTAAATTTATAATTGCAATTATAGCTGCTGTAGAGAATATTACATTTTTCTTTCTTGCATTTTTACCTCTCTTTGATTTATTTCTTTTTTCTTCCTTATTCTATATTGCTTTATTAGTTTTATAAATATTTAATAAATAATGTTTTGCACTGTCCATATGAAGAATAGCATCCATTTAAACATAAGCATTATACCATGGTTAGATAGGTGAATAAATTATTCATAATCACACTATGAAACAAAAATTTAACCTTCCTGTGATAAGTTGGAAATTGATTCTGTAAGTATATTCTTGTAGTGCATTTGCAGGTGTAATCCTTCAGTCAATTTAATTACAACACATTTCTCTACTATCAAGAATGACCTGATCCATCATATACCAAATGTGAGCTTTATTCTTTGAGAACACCATATCCCTGATTTTTATGCATGTCCCTTAAAAATGGAGCTGTGATATTAAACATATAATGTTCCATACTAGTCAGTTGTCATGACAGAACTCTACCATATCTGAGTGTAACAAAAGAAAAAGTTACTCATGAAATTTAACAGCTTTTTTTTAGAACAGCTGTATGCCTTCTGTCTGTAATGGGAAACTTACTTCCCATTTTTGCCTTTTATAGTTTAATATGAAATTGCTTCCATATTTCTTGTGGTTTTAGTGCTGAGGAAAGCACAGCATCTTTTTCAAAATGTTTACAGAAAAATAATACTGTAACAATAACTATAGTCCTTTATTATAGACAAGTGTATATGTCAGGTTATTATAGATTATTTTACCTTCAGCTATTCAACATTTCAATTTACTTGGTCTTTTTCCTTGAAAAAATGTTAAATAAAAACAGCTAATCAGAACACTCTATTCTGATATCAATATAAAATACTGCTTCCCATTAAATGGTTTCTAACTTGCGTTCTTGTTTTTACAACCTTATAAATGGTACACAGGGTGTTCTTAGGCATTTTCTATTGTTTCTGTGTCTGAACTCGCGAATTCCGGTCCAATTAACTGGATAACTGTCATGAGAGCTGAGAGAATAGGTCTAATAAGAATAAGTATTTTGTTGGTATCCCAAGAAATAAGGCAACATCAAGATCCATTTAGGCCACATAGAAAAGAGTCATCTTCAAGTCAGTATCTATCCTAGCTAGTGTCAGAAAACCAAGAGTATGGCTTTTGCCAAAAGGCCAAAACTCTATTTATGGAGCATTAATGGCCACAAAATAGAACAAGTGACTAGCTTTTAGTACTTAGGAGTAATCATGCATGCCATTGGCTCAAGCCCACTGTGAATATGTGGCTACTACTAAGCAAAGATCTTCCACTGCTATCCGTAATTTTTTCTGATTCAAGGGAAGATATTATGTTCCAACTGAACCTTCTCAGACTAAATCTCTAGCCCATTTCCTTCATGGGACTTTGGTTGGGCCCAGGTTTGGGTTTCACCTCTCTGGAAAAAGTACAATCTAAATTCATCAGAGCAGCTCTCCAGAGACCACGCTGTGTATTAAACTTACACCTACAACTGGAGACAGGCATGATTACAGTTGAGTCCAGAGTGCCTCTAGTCTCTATAAACCTTGGGTTAAAGCTCAACTTCTTTTGCCAAGGCTTAGCACCACTAATCCTCGGGATAACTTTCAATCCACATGGATCAAGGCTGTGGAATTATCTTTCAAATTTAGGCTACCCTCCCTCCACATATCTTAAGATGGAATATGAATCAGGAAAAAACAATCCCTGAAGCAAAGGTTAAAGGATACAGAAAGGCAAGCAGATCCAACCTTACTATCACCACTACACATATTCCAAATTGTTACTGCAGCCAGCTGCTTCGCACAACTAGACACACTTAGCTATCAGAAAGCTTTCTGTCTTGCCCCATGCAAGAATTTATCAGCAAGCAGGAATTGGTGGAATAAAATAGATGAAGTAATAAAAAATGAGGAAGCTAAAATGCTCTGGGACTTTAGATTTCAACCTGACAAGCATCTGCCACCCAACACACCAGACTTAGCAATGTTGATAAGAAAGACAAAATAAATCTGGACAGTGGAAATTGCAAAACCTGGAAACAGCAGAACAGAACAGAAAAGCACAAAATACAAAAAGCTGCAGAAGAACAATGATGACAAAGGAACCAAAGATAGCAGCAATAATACTGGGCACTTTGTGTGCAATTCCAAAACATCCAATTGAAGCATCAATTGAACACTACTGACCTTTACAAAATCACCATCAGTCAATTACAAAAGGCAGCCTTCCTTGAAACAGCTTACATTCTTTAATGACTTTAATATTATTAAACAACATCTGGTTATCCCAGGTCCTAGAAAGGACTCGATAGGTGGACAAAAATGTCAACTCCAGTCTAAACATCTGGCTGACTGTGCAACCAACTATAATAATAATTGCGGTTTTATTGTCAAAACTGCTATAGACCCAGATCTAAGTAAAATTAATTCCTGGAATAAATACGTTGAGAGACAGACATTTTCTTCTTCTGAACAAATTCTAAGATGTTCTGCAAGTGACAATCAAAATGTCCATGGAGAAAAAAATAATTCTGTTGCCCTTGGAGGCCAAGAAGATATACCATGGACAATAGAAAAATTACTTCTGTGGCTCAATACTTTTCATATTAAGAAATTAACACGTGAAGAACAGTCTAAAGTCCTAGTTAGGGTGCATCAGTGTTTTGTCAGAATATTGGCTAAGATAAGAATCTACCATTAAAAAATCAGCAGTATGTTCATACCTCTATTGTTGCCACAGTAAAAATATGGAGCCAGTTTATAAGGTTCTGAAATTATGTCTGAAATTATAGATTGCATTCAAGAAAAGACAGAAATGCACACTGTATGCAGACTGACACTATATTATAGTCAGGAAAGAGAAGGGGAGGGGGAATCCCATTTGATTCTTGGGAAAAGAAACCTGGATTATGCCTGGTTTACTTCTAATTCAGTGCTTCATCTGAGTTATGCTAAGGACATTCTTTCTCTTTCCAACTGCGATTGTTTGCAACGTGGCAGAGATTTCATAATGAGAGAGTTGGCCATCTACAACTTGTCTGTTGCCTCCATTTCCTGGCCCCTTGAATCATCTGTTGGTACAGAGAATAAGAAATGATCAACACAGTGGTCAATCAGTTTCTCTTTTTAAGGCACTTCTCTACAAAATACTTTATGTAGAAACCCTATTTCTTCTTACAGAAGGAACATAAAAAGGCAGACACAGGATTGTCTTTGGGAATTTTGGAACAAAGAAAGGACTGAGATAGCAATCAAGGAGAGAAAAGCTATGTTTCCTTGAACAACAACTGTTGACTTGGAAACTGAACTCAAGTCGATGCCATTGTGTGCTCTGCTTATGAAAAATCAGATACTTTAATATCTGTGAAGAATATCCTGTAAAAAGGATCTTTTTTTACACTGAACTAAAAAATCCTTTCTAAATTTCAAAACTGGCTTTTATTTCTGTATACTTTAGGCCCATTTTACAATTTCTCATGCTAGAAGCCTAGACCATTTTGTAAGAACAGCATACTTTCTCTTCAGTTTTGAGTTCAACTTGCTGGATAGAACAGAAAGCAGGGGTTATAAAAAAGAGACAGTGAAGTCTCATTTTTTGAATAGTGTAGCCTTTTGTTAAGAAAAATTAAGATATATAGTTTTTAACGTTGCCTCAGCTACAATATTCCACATTATTCTTATCTTGTTACAAACTATCATTAGGTACTGCTAATGGGAAAATGCTGGTAAACAATAAATTTCAATGTTATGTTTTTTTACATTCTGGGAATTAGAGAGGTTAGGTAATTTCCCCAGATGAGAGGCAAGAATTAAGGAAATTTCTGTCATATATACGTGTGTGCGTGTGTGTGTGTGTGTATACATACACAAACATACACACACACACACAGACACACACACACACACACACATATATATAAAAATAATCTCATGCTTGAACAAGGAGTTATATTAGAAGACTTCCAAGGTGCCTCATAACTTCTAGAACTTGCTTTCTAGAAGAAGATTTGTAATGACAACTGATCTTTAATACATTAGCACAGTTGACTGAAATTCAGTAAAATAAATTGGCAAGTGTAACATATACTATAGCTAGCAACATAGTTAGAGAAGCATAAAATTTGATACAATAATTTTCCCAATTCTTAAGTCAGGGAACTCTGACACATTTTATGTTCTACTGTTCTAGTGCTTGTATTTTTAGATTTTGTCTGTCTGTCTGTCTAGCTAGCTAGCTACAGTCTCTCTCTCTCTCTCTCTCTCTCTCTGTGTGTCTGTCTCTCCCCCTCCCTCCTTCCATTTATATCTGGGAATTTGAAATGCAAATTAGATGGGTGATTATGTAAGTTCAGGAGCTGTAACTTGAGTGTAGAATTATTTTTATTTAGAAAAAAAAGTGACATTGATACTCTTTTCCTTCTGCATTTAATGTAGCACTTAATTTTAAAAATTAAATAAAAACGTTTTATGAAATAAGTATTTGAATTGAAATTGTCCATAATTTCTTTTCTTCTTTAATAAACACAGTATTTAAAAGTGGTGTTATACTGCCCCATTCTGGACAGATGGAATAAATGCATCTGTGTAATAACTTTTTATATATACTGATTAATCTATAATTTTAAAAAGAGCATAGATCAGCAGTCCAGCGGGATAATTTTCAATTTGGGACACCTACCTTTAATCAGTATCATTTAATGGAAACCTATAGCAGAGACTTTTCAAACTTGGCTGCTGGGGAGAAATGGGATAAATTGCCTTAAGACATAATTGCATCATGAAGTTCTGCTCCCAATGTTTGAAGAATTCCTCCTCAACAAGTTCTTGGCCCATTTTTTTTGAGAATTAACTTAGTAGAGAAAAGTCTCAATCATATACTCTTCAATGGCATACACTTACAATGCAGAACACTGTAGGTTTAGTATGTAGCCACTCCAAACACACAATTCTGACCCTGCAAATATTTTGGATTTAACACGTATTTTCAGACAAATAGTAAGGAAATGCAGAACTTCAAGTTCCAAGCATCTGAATGCCATCTGAAAAAGTAAGATATAATAAGTCCTCCAAGGACTGTGCTAGTCTATGTAAAGTATTAGGCAAATATTTTGACCTGGCATAAGGCAATATCCTGCATCCTTAGGAACTATTGAGAAATTGTAACTATAGGTAGTCCTCAACTTGTAACAGTTCATTTAGTGACCATTCAAAGTTACAACGGCACTGAAAAAGATAACTTAGGGCCATTTTTCACACTTATGACCATTGTGGTATCCCCAGGGTCATGTGATTTACATTTGGATGCTTGACAACTGACTCACGTTTATGACAGTTACAGAGTCCCCAAGTCATGTGATCCCCTTTTGCGACCTTCTGACAAGCAAAGTCAATGGGGAAGCCAAATTCACTTAACAACCATATTATTAATTTAAGAACTGCAGCGATTCACTTAACAAATGTGGTAAGAAAAGTCTTAAAATGGTGCAAAACTCGGTTAACGAATTTCTCGCTTAGCAACTTACATGTTGGGCTCAATTGTGGTCGTAATTCGAGGGCTACCTGTACAGTCCAATTTAACAAATATAACTAAGTTATATCTTAAGATGAGAAAGTTCCCTTTGCATTCCATTAAACCTTGCTCTTCAATAACCACTGAACCAATGCTGATTGAACTTCCAACTTCTGAATTTTTCAAAACATTTCCCTGATATTTTATCCCTACTAGTAGACCAAAAATTTTTTCTTAAATGGTATCTATAAATAAAATTTTGGTATGCACAGTGTAAAAGATGTACAGTACCTAGCTCTGGCAGGAGTGCCAGTTCTAGTCTTATCTATAGCAGGAAGCACCAAAGGTGTTCCAAATGGATTTACTGTAATTCACTTTTCAGTACTTTTCAGAAAACTGTCTTGAAAGATTATCCCAAAAGTTCAACTGGTGCAAAAGCAGCAGCCCATATTCTTATAGGACATGTAGTCAGTCTACAGTTAAAGCCACTCATTCAGTGACTGTTCAAAGTTAAGCTGGCACTGCATTGGGGTGGCGGGGGGGGGGGAGAGCCTCCAACTAGTCCATGCTGTTGAAGGCCCACCTAAAGAAAGGTTGGTCGTGACCAGGACTTGCAATTGCCCGCGGGCTTTCCCACTGACTTTGCTTGTTGGAAGCCAGCAGAAAGCCACAAGTAGCAGTCACGTGAGGTCCTTACTTAATGATTCACAATCTTCATTTAATGATGGCAAAGGGGATTGCCATTGCTAAATGATAACGTCAAGTGAAATTCCAGACCCAATTCCCTGTATGGTCACTATCATATACTATTTGAACTACATTGGTTTTCAGTGTTCTAGGGCACTTCAAGGTGCTGGCTGTTACCTACAGGGCTCAGGACCTGGAAGTGAGGAATCTAAGACAAGGAAGAAGTAGACATTTTTATTCAATGTTTTTATGTTCTTCGTCAAGAAACATATTTACACATATTAACATTTTATGGATGAACAATAGCTACCGTAATAGCAACGAAAGCTACTTTTCTATATATAAATCTGGATCCTTTAGTGGGGATAAAATTTATTCCTCCTCTTGCACATACAACAGAAATGGAATGGATTTCCATTTCTATTGGAATGGAAAAAAAATAAAAATGAAAAGGTGTAAGACAGTTGACCATTTTTTAAAATGTGAAAGTAGCACTTTTTTTAAAGGAAAATTACCTGAATCTTTATCTATTGCTTCAACTTTAATGCCAAGCACTCCTGGGGCTCTATTTTCCCAGACTGAAGCTTCATATATAGCTTTGGTAAACATGGGTGCTTCATCATTTACATCAAGAACAATTACTGTCAGGTTCTGAGTGGCAGATAGGGCTGGGATGCCATTATCGACAGCAACAACTTTAAGGTTATAATATTCTTGGTGTTCACGGTCCAAAGCAAAAGCTGTTGTTAGCACTCCTAAAGGAAGACGAGAAAAGATATTAATGCTATCTCATTCAGTTGCTGTTCCCATAAGGCACTACTATGAGGATGCACAGCACAGCAGTTCAGATACCATGCCAACCTATGGTTTGTTGTAACCAATATTCAGAAACCTATCTATTGCTTAGGGTGCAGAGAACTAGAAAATTATTTTGCATCTTATCATCACACAGGCTACGAATAGTAGAACCTCAAAGAAAAGGAACTTATTAGGAACAACATCTCTGCAAAATAGTTTTCTAAAACAAGTTTGGGACTTCAGCATTTCGGCTTATGAATGTTCTGTTCTTTGGTTAATGGTGATTATGAAAGCCTTATAATGCCATTTACAAGATTGATTCAAATAATTATCTCTAGTATCAAATATTCCTTTTATAGGAACATACTTTATACTGATACAATTTGAGAGATGTTGATCTTGTTATAAATCTTAGTTTGGCATCTGTATATCTTAAGGACACTCATCTTCTGTATGATCCTCCCTGCAAGATACAGTCAGAATCTGAAGTCTCTTTTTTCAGAACCTGATTGCAAGATAAATGGTTAATAGAGCAAAGCTTCATCATCAATTTCCCAATGTTTTCTTTCAGAAGGTCGACTATAAAAAAGGCTGTTTAGAAAAGTCTTCAACTGAATGTTTTTGGCTTAATACATATTTAAATCTATTCTATTACATGGTTCTCTTGTAATATTTATTTTTATGTTTATTTTAAAATACTGATTTTAAGAGATTTTCAGGGGGGTTTATGAGTTAGCAAAAACAGTTTAATATAAGCTTCTTGGATAAAATTATCTGTGATTAGAAAACTCAATTAGTTTTCTGAATGCTGTCCGTGAATTACTCAGCCCTTATCGGCTTTTATGACTGTTTTGGTCTTCAGAGACTTAGTGTATCACTGAAAGAAACAAAAACAATGAAACAAATAAATATAAATGCCACTCCCTGTTTCTGCAAACCTTTAATATCTCCCTTGATGTTCTTTTAACTATTTGTTTGGTTGTAGAAAGGTCATTAAGAGGTATGATTTTAAAGTATGCCTTGAGACTGCTGATTCTGGTATAGTTACTAATCAAATAAATGGTTTGTCTGTTCACTTTTTGCAGTTTTTCTCCTTAACACTGTGTGAATGAATTGAGATGCACTTTAAGAAAGCAGCTGAAACACAACTTAAGAGTATTCAGCTTTTCATATTCTATAAGTAGCTATGAGCTATTTTCCCACAGACCTCAGACTCTATGATAAATTAAAAAGTTCTGTTTCCAGGAAATTCAATAAGGATGCAATTATTATTATTATTATGTCCAGGGTAACATCAATAGAATCAACTTATCCTTTTTAACTTACCAGTAGCCTTATCTATCAAAAAGGCATGGTCTTCATTGCCTGAGAGAAGATATGTGACTTGTCCATTCATTCCTTGGTCTGGATCCTGTGCTATTATGTGATGTGCTTTTGAGCCTACCTTTGCATCCTCTCTAATGTAGGAAACGGGAGATGAAACAAAGCTAGGGCTGTTATCATTGACATCTAAAATGACAATTTTTGCTGTCATTGAACATTGATTATGCTCTGTCAGGTTTACATCCTGATTTGAAGCCAATACTGTCAGGACAAAAAATGGAGTTATTTCTCGATCAAGGGATACTGCTGTAATTAAGGTACCATAAATAGGATGGATGAAAAATGGATTTCCTGTCAAGTAATTACTATGCATTGAATACTGAAGATTTCTGTTTAAAAAACTACCATCTCCATCTCTTGCGCTAAATGTATACACCAAAGTACCAGTGGGCACATTTTCCTCTATCCCAATTACAATGAAGTTATTTTGGAAAGAAGGTGAGTGGTCATTTTGATCTTCAACATCAATACTGAGGAAAACAGTCTCATTCTGTTGAGAACTGTTTAGATAGTCAGTTACAACAACTCTGAAGAAGTAGTGAGATATTGCTTCATAATCAAGCGCTTTAGAAAGAAAGAGATCGCCTGCAGCATTATCAATTTCAAATGGAATATCAGAATCTTCTTCAGGGATAATAAAATTCTGTTTTCTGTCGGGATATAAATGCTGATCAGGGAGTTTTAAAGAGCCCATGATTTGAGGAGGTCTAAAATTTTCTGGTATGGCAAAATGTCTGATGTATTGAGAAGAATAAGAAATTCCTTTGGCAAGAGGTATTACCTAGGGCAAAAAAAGAATGTATTTGTTTATTAACGGCATTTTATAACATATTTTTTTCCAAAATGGGAATGATTAATCATTCACTGACTGATAACATTCATTTCACTTAAGGCCCATATGTCTTGAAAATTTGAACAAGGTCAGACTGAAGTTTGCATTTGTTTCATAAGACCTCTCTTGTTTAATTAGACCTAGATTAGCCTGCACAGCTGAAAAGATTCCCCTTAGAAACTCACAAACAGAACATTACAAAAAAAAACATCCTACGAGTTCATTATTCCCAGAAAATAATATTCTTATATAGGAGATATAATATATAATATCACGATGGTTAGCATGACATCATTTTCTAATATTTCAAAGCACTTTTGTATAATCAATGATTTCCATCTATTGACTAATTTTTCAAATGATCCTTGGCACAGTGGCAGAAGTTACTCTGCTACTACTTCTGTAGTAACTCAGAAATAATTCCAGAAACAATATTCTACGAATTGCATAATCAAGAGAAATCCAGGTGTCTCTTAATGCTAAATGAAACAATGTTCTTATTGACAGCCTGGATATTATGGAATTTTTCAGGGTAAGAAGGTTAGTTCAACAGAACTACCCACACTCCCTCATGAACTATTAAAAACAATCTTCTTCATCGCATACAATGTTCAGCATGACTTCCTCTGTTGTGTTTAAGCCACAAATGTTATTTCATTAGATGATACAACATATGTTTTGTTATCAAGTCACAGTTAAATATTACTACAATTAGATTATTCATACTTAAAAATGCAGTGTTTTTTTGTGTTCAACAGAGAACAATGCTCTTTACGTTGAACAACAGAATGTGTCAAATTTTGTCCTATTAAGAAATACAATTGGTTGCTTTAAATGCATCAGATCACATCATCTATTGCATACATTAAGTAAAACAGCTTTGTGTTGAGCTATATTGATATAGTTTAGTTTGGTTGGTTATAACTGAATGCACTGTAAGGGACAACAAATATTCCAATGAAACACTCAGGTCCTTAAAACCATGTTAACACACCCAAAGGTTATTAAAGGATCAACCTAAGAAATATATAAAAATACCTATATTTTGACTAAGCCACAATTAACTTTTCACATGCAGCAAGATCTGAGTTAGCAGGAATCATTCTGTAAGTTGATAATATACCATCCATGGCTTTAGAATATTATGCATTTCTTTTAAACTTTTGATAAAACCCCCAGAAGCTTCCAAATTGGCCAAAGAATTGTAAATACATGTGACAGAAGAAAAAATATTGTAGAAGATAGGTAGATAATAATATCATCTGAATGTGTTTACTTTGATCTTAATTTTAAATTAAACCAAATTTAATTTTTATCCAGGCTCAGCATTTCTTTGCTTAAGATTGATGGATCTTTGAGCGTGTGGCCCCATCACACCAGTGAAAGGTACTGAAACAAAGATGTGCATCATTATTTTTCTTCTGCTTTTAGTTATCTTTTTAATTTTTCCATATGTACTGTGCAATTGTATTATTTAAAGGGATTTATTTATGTATTGAATTTATATTGCCGCCTATTCGCCCATGGCGACTCAAGGCAGCTTACAGAACATAAAATCACATTAAAAACAACAAAAACTAACAAAAAGATATTACTTTTTATTATTTATTATCCCATAATGAAGTAAATATTCAAGCCAAATTCTTCAGCAGCTATATTTTAAAATAAATCAAGGATGAAACAACGAAAAGAGATTGAAAGTATGGTGCTCTGGGCAGGGTATCCATATGTCCAAAGTATCATTCTTTCTGTCTCTTTTAGTTGGTTTGTTTAACCATTCAAAAGTACTGCTTCTCAAAAAACACTGTATGTTTAAGCCAATACCTCAATATTGATGACTGTTTCCCCTTGAAGAGAAGGATGTCCCTTGTCAATTGCCATGATTACCATTCGGTAGTTTGAATGCCAATTGTATAAAAGAGCTTTGGTAGTTCTTAACTCACCGCTAGTGCTATCAATCTGAAAATGACCTAAACTTTCTTCTGAAAGAGATACATGAGCATGAATGGCATGTTAGGAAAGTGTTATTTATAAGAACCTTAAACAATGTTAAGTACCGAGTGGACAGCTGAGAATTCAACTCCTGATGCTACTGCCTACTGCTTTCTATGTGATGGAGAACTCTCTCACATGGCAAGCAGAATATAACCATGTTTCCCTAAATGTGCATATATTTCTCTCTGTCTTGCAATCTTAAAGAGCTTCACTTAAATAGAAATCAACTTCCAATTCAAGGAATAAAAACTTAAACTAAATATCCTGTCTCTGGCACTTTAAAAAAAGCAATCTGATTTCTTAGGGTATAGTTTCAACCCCTCATACCTAAGGGAGATAAGCATATATCCAATCAATATGCATGAAGGTCATTCACACCAATGGTGAGCAATTCAAACTTATAAACCATATTTGGTCCCCAATTTCTCCAAAATTGCACTGCCTAAAGTCAAGAAGACCTTTTCTTCTATCTTAATAGTGTAACTTTCTATGCTTCCCTTCAAATATTAAACCTGAGAATTAGGATTATTTTCTGGTGAACTCTCTACGTAGTGTGGCAAGTTGCTCTGAGAGGGTAATCTATATACTACTAAAACTCTAATTCCTGTAACTGGCCAAAATGGTATACCACAGAGTAAAGTGTTTTGAACCACAATACAGCCATAGTCAAATGGGCTCATTTATGGAATACATCCAAAATACAGTATCCATGATGCCCACGGAATTAAAATTTGGCAAATTTTTATAAACGTTAATAAAACATGTCCTGTTTGACTGTGTAACAGTTCAAATGCATCATTTTCAAGGCAAGTACATCTTTGAATGTACCCCAACTTTTCTAGTGAGGGCAGTACATTGGACTCTCTGTCACTGTTGAAGACATTTAAGAATCTGGTAAGGAAATATCTCTGAAAATATGTCCTAATGGAGCATGGGTTGCCTAGTATCCTCTAAATTGGGATTAAAAGTGAACCGTTAGTTCAATCTATCTGCACCATGTTTTAGCAATCTTCCACCTTTAGATCCTGCTCTATGTCCCAGATCTTTCTTAACGATTTCCTAATTTTCAGAAGAAGCTTACAAAGCGACAACATTGGAAAGAAGAAAATCTCATTATGGGCCTTTTTTATAGAATACTTCTTTCTATAGCAGTCCAAATCATGGGAAGGTGTACAAAATATCATAGCTTTTTTGTATTTCATTCTCCTAATGGAGAATATCAGTTGGAAAAGAAATACCCAGAGGCATTAAATTGAAAATTGCACAGAGATTGTCAGCAGGGAAAATCTTAAATAAGGACTGTTATCTGCCAATAAACTTTTTATGTTAAAAATAAAATAAAAAATATATACCCAAAAAAAAGGTTTGCTTTGCTGGTTGAAGACTAGAGTGGTTTCTTGGTAAATACATATCAGAAAAGAATTTTTTAAAAATCCAACCTAGTTGATACCCCTGGGCAGCAGAGCACATTTTGCATCAGCTGTGGTTCTGAACACAGCAGTTATGCTATTTTTTAACGTATAATAAACCTACCAGAGTTTAAAGATAACCATTGGATAGATTGTCATGGCTTACTTTGGGAGAATAAGATCCAAAACACAGACGTCACCCGTCCAGTTTGTCCTAATTAAGATAAATATATTAAGTCTTATGTCAAACTGGATGTGACATCTGTGTTCTGGATCAAAATAAGCCATGACAATCCATGAAGTCTAGATTCTCCCATTCCCTAAGTAATTCCAAGAAATATGGAAGTCAGACAAAAACAGACCAAGGAGAGAAGCAACCTAGAACTAAGGATTAATTCTCCTGGCAGTGAGAACAATCAACTAGTGGAACAGCTTGCCTTCAGAAGTAGTGGGTGCTCCATCACTGGAGGCTTTCAAGAAGAGATTGGACAGTCATTTGTCTGAAGTGGTATATGGTCTCCTGCTACAGCAGGGGGTTGGACTAGATGACTTCCAAGGTCCCTTCCAACTCTGAACATGTTCTTGTTCTTGTCCCTATTGTCTCTATGGGATGCCCCCAGCAGGCTCAGCTACCCTCCAACCCATAGAATCCCAGTACATCAGTAAAAAGTAAAAAAAAAAAGGGAGCAACAGTCACCTGAGTCCATAGCATTCCTTAAGTTACACGTGGGTGGTGCTAAATGGATGACAACGACCAGATGTAGACAATTTTTACTTCATAAATTATTACCTGAGGATAACGAATACAACATTATTCCATTGTTTCCAGAATCAAGGTCTTTGGCAAATATACTGGCAACTAGTGTTCCTGCTGGTTGCTTTTCTAAAACCTGAAATCAAACAATTCAGTTTAAACTAAATGTTTCAAATTACAAGGAATTCAGATGTGTCCCAAAACAAAATCATGACATAATTTGGAGACAATTTTCACAAATATATCCACAAATGCCATATACTCAGTGGCAGATATTTTTCTGTTATCTATTTGCCCCTTTTCTGAGTGGTTGGATCAGCATGGTTTTCATCCTACTTATCAAAATCTTACTAATAGTCAAATTTATTGACTGATTGCAGGATGCTTACTTCTAGTTCTGGCCATAGGTCAGGAGTTGTAATTTGTTGAGGTTGGTTGGGGCTCTATTTTCCAGTCCCAGCATAACTAACCTGATGTATTAAAAATACCTCATCTCAGTGACTAGCTGAGCATATACATATAAATACATACTATATTTATCCATTTAGAAGATATGTCATAGCATTGTCATAGCATCTACTTCACTTATTTTTCTGTGATACCTATACAGGCTTCACTTAAATATATATATATATATGCTGTAGCAGGTACCAATTATGATTCCAAAAAGCTAACCTGAATTAGATTTTATTAATATTTGAAATTGGGAACATTATCTGACACACCAGTTCCATATGGTTGCCACAAGAAGTTCATGTCAATCATTAGGATCTCAGATCAATTTTTTTCACATTTTATAACAGGATGTCCAAATTCTAATTTAAACGTTTGACCACAAGATGGTGACCAAAACCAATTTTTCTTCATACTTTCTTTTTTAACTTGCCTGTAATGCAAATTGAACATACACTGGGTAGAATTCACATTCAAATTTAAAATTAATATCCTCCGTATTCCATCCCACTGTATTAAAAAGTATAAAATGTGCCCAAAGCCCTTTCTCAAACCTACACAGTAACAAACTTTGCATATTTTTGCAAACCTTGAAACGTAGATCTTGGGAGAAGCATGGACGGTTGTCATTGAGGTCCATAACTGAGATATAGACAGATATGGTAGCATTATGTTGAGGGATCCCATGGTCTGTTACCAGAACAATCAAATGGTGCTGAACTTGCTGCTCATAGTCTAATGCCAACCAGTTTATAATTTCCCCTAGTGAAAAGGAACAATGAAAAGAAAGAGTATTGTGGGATGCATTTGGAGTGTCTTAATAAGTAGCTCAAGGTACCACTTGTTGTTTCTGTCACTTGATCCATTACCCAGAGGCTACCAGGAACGGTCATTCAGCATTACCTGTGCATCTACTGTCATTGTGCAGTAAATGACTTGGACTTCACACAAAAGTTAGTGTCAAAGCCAGATACTATCAGCCTGAAGCAATCAGATAATATTTTGATTCCCAGACCAGCAAAACAAAAGGGATAAAGTTATTTTAGTTGTTAAATAAAGTAGCTAAAATCTTTTTATATTGGGGTTTCTCAGTACAAATGCTTTTCAGAGACTAATAAATATTTCTTCTTTATGCAGAGTTGCAAATATTCCGAAGCCTTGTAACAACTTAATATGAGTATCTGGGAACTTTTAAAAATGAATTGCATAATATAATAATACAGCAGTGGCTATACTCAGTGATTTCCAAATTATTAGAGAGGGCTGTAGAGGGCTATAAAGCACTGTAAAGCAATATATAAGTCTAAGTGCTATTGCTATTTATTTATATCTCTACCAGTTATGCTGCTTTATTCATTTTTTTCAATTAATAAAGGGACAGATTTTATGCAATGTATTATTTACATGTAGATGAATTTTAGTAAAAAGCTGTTTTGGCAATTAAGCTGGCAAGTTATATGTAATATCCATTCCATATTCCTTCCTGATATAATTTGTTTATCATACCTTTTCTTGAATTTTATTCTGTATCAGCTCTCTCATTCTCTTTAAAAAATATACATTATTTACATCTGTGACATAATTATTAAGCATTTCGTACAAACACATCACGTGTAAAGTCATGATAGTCAATTTCCTATCAAAAGGGGTAAGCATTGGCTATGAAGTTTGAATTAACCTAAATTCTCCAAATGGAAGAAAAAGTCAGCTGTCAGAAAAAGAAAAAGGGGAAATATGTCAGCAAGAATGGAAATAAGCAATGGTGTATTTTTAAAGCAGTAGGGCAGCCCTGAGAAATTGGGGCAGCAGAATACAGAGAAAACTCAGATGAAGGGGTGGTTTTGTAAATAGTATCAATGCATGGCGAGTACTGAGAGAATCTGACTGTCTTTTGTCCTAGAAGTTCATTCCTGAAATCGGTAGAACATATGGAATAAGCAGACTATTCATCATTTGTGCTGATGTTTTATATTTTTTAACTTTATGTTTGGGAGTATCAAAAACTTTCTTTTTTTATTGGTGCAGGTATAGAAGGCTGCATGTCATTCTATTTCTTAGTGTTATTTTTCTTTGCATCTATAATGTCCAGTTTTACTAAATGCTGAGATGCAGTTTGTTAACTGGAAAATAAATTAAATAATTAAATAAATTCAATGAAATCATATATTATTGGAAAACTAACACATTCCACTGAATATAGGGAAGATTGTAAAATGTATTACCCGTATTGGAATTGATTCTGAAATAATTTTCATTTGATAAGATGAAGTAGGAGAGCTGCCCATTTCTTCCAGAGTCCTTGTCAGTTGCTTTAATTGTGCCAATCACACCTTGGGGCAATACTCTTTCCTCAACTTCAATAAAACAGACATCGTGAACAAACATGGGAGTGTTATCATTTTCATCAATTACATTGATTATTATTAATGTGCTTGCATTTTGTACTGACTTATCCATTGAGGTAGTAACAAAAGCTCTAAAAGTATGAGTTTGCAAATGTTCATAGTCTAAAGGATTACGTAAGTAAACCACACCTGTTTCTGGATCAATTTTAAATGAAACGGAATCTACGTTATGTTCCAAAGAGTATGCAAGAGTAGCAGAAATGTGATGGGGATTTAGCTTCCAGGCCCTTATTTGCAGGATTCTGGCACCTAGACTGGATCTCTCACTAACTTCTACTTGATATAACAACTTTTCAAAAGTCAACACAGGACTTCCCTTTGGTTTGTCAATTAGCACTCCCAAAATCAACACAGAGCTCAGAGAAGGATTTCCATGATCTTCTGCTCTTATGTGGACTACTACATGCTCATGCTGGTTATGACCACTCAGATCTCTAGCAAGGTAAAGAATCCCAAGAGCTGGATCAATAGTAAAAACACTTGACTGACTGCTTAAAATAGCATAATGGATGAGCCCATTGAGCCCACTGTCTTTATCTTCTGCATGAGCAATATAAACAGCTGTTCCAGGTAGCGTGCTTTGAGATACATATATTTGATCATATTCTATCATAAATACTGGATGGTTATCATTGATATCAATCACAGTTATGTTGACCTGGGTACTGCTAAAGGTGGAAAAGCTTCCCAATTTTGACTGCACTGTAAGAAGTATATGATATTGTGTTTCATGGTCAAGTTGTTTTTGGGTGTGTATGATTCCACTGTGAGAATCAATAGTAAAAATTCCGTGGGAGTTGCCAGAGGAAATTCTATAAGAAACTGTATCCAGGAAATCTGTAAAAAGGAATCAAACAGAGAAGTTTAATAGTGTAGAATTTTCATTTCATTGAAATGCATTCCAGTTTGCTTGAAAAATCCATGCTACAATATTAAATGAACTTAATATTTTAAGCCTGCTTTTAGATACTTCCTATTTGTTTTTACTTTCACTGAATCTAAAGCATGCAGAAAAATAGAGAGAAAACAAGATTCTACGGAGTATTTGTAAGAGCTGCGTTTCTGTCCCTTTAGATTATACACACATATACACATACTGTACACACATTATCACACACACACATACATACATACACACACACACACACACAATTGTGACCAGGATTGCCATTGCTATGCGATCAGGTTGTAAAAGATGACATCATGTGGCTGTATTGCTTAGTAACACAATTCCAGCAGTCCCAATTGGTGTTATTACTGCAGGACACACAGGTCATTAAACGGGAAAAGACAGGAGTCACAGATGAGGAATTGGGGGTTGATATGCTGCTTCTGCAGAAGGCTAGGTAGGTCCTTTGGTCATGAGGGGCTGCAGGCAAGTCAGTGGAGGCCATAGAGGGGCTCATGTGCTATTAAGGGTGAGAAAAGGGAAAAATCTTTGGGATCTTGTACTCCGTAGCAGGTTTTTCAGGAGAAAAAGAGGCAGGAGCAACATACTGGGGTGACTTACGACCTTCCCTATGGGCTTCCCCATTTTCTTTGCTTGTGAGAAGCCAGCAGAGAAGGTTGCAAGTGGTCATCACATGAAGCGGCTTGCTGTGACATCCTAATTGCAATCTGGATACCCAAGAGCCCAGATCACATGTCTGTGAGGATGCTGCAATGGCTGGAACTTTGAGGACCAGTCAAAGATCCATTTTTTTTAGTACCACCATAACCTTGAACAAACGGAAGTAAGCCAAAGGCTGGGAATTTACTTAAAATCTCTGCTAACTACATTCAGTGATGTTGAATGGTTCTACTGTATAGACACCCATCAAGGTTCTTCTGCAGTCAGATATTATAAATGATAGGATGTTAACTCAAGCCTGACCCCACTATAGAACAAGGAATTAATAATATATAAAGCACACAAGCAAAGGGGATCTAATCAAAGGAATGTCTTCAAAAACTTTATTAAGATCTAGTAGCACCAGGCCAGAAACTAGGAAACTGGGAGTTTTGTCCTGCCTTAGGCATGAAAGCCTGCTGGGTGACTTCGGGCTAATCATACTCTCTTAGCTCAATTCATCTCACAGGCTGCTGTTGTGAGGAAAATAATAATCATAAGGAGTATTAGATATATTCACTAGTTTGAGTTACTTAAAATACAATAAAGGCAGGATGAGTAATCTAAAGTTCACCTCCTACACAAACATGCTCAACATATTACAAGTAGCATGATGGGAAAACATAAAAGGTTTCTTGCATTACATTTATGGACATGTAACATACATTGAGTATGGATGTCATTAGGGATATGTTTGGGATGAGGGAAGGGAGCTTTATGGAAGAACACTTTTTTGTCCATGGTGCAAATACCATTCTATATGTTTCAAAGTCTAACCATTATTTTAAAAAGCTTTTGGCATTATTCAGATGATTTTTAATGTCACTTCTCAAGGAAACATTCCATGAAAACACATATTTGGAAAAATCATTAAGAAATTATATTATTAATATGCATTTATTTATTTAAGATACATGGCTACCCACCTCAGAAGGTGGTGGCACTGATTTCAAGCTCGGCATTAATTTTTTGCATTTCTGCATATCTAACGTACTAAAAGAATATTGGCATCCTGTATTTATAACTTGTAAAACAATCAACAGAGTTTTGGAACCTGTTGGAATGGATCTCGAGGACACTTACTCCAAGGCTTCCTTGCTTTCACTGCTCCAACATAACTTCCTTCAGGGGCATTTTCAGGGATGAGAAAGCTGTAAGAGGAGTGCTCAAAGACAGCAGGAGCCACAGCAGTTTGAACGATCCTCACAGTTACATCCGCATCAACATCAGACCAAAGACCCCCACCATCCTGAGCAGAAACAGTCAGCGGCACACTGGAGCCATCTATGTTAGTCAGGGCTGATACCAAATAAACAGTTCCTGGGGTGGGGGGGGAGATGAAATAATGAACTGATATATTTATTGTAGAACATTTAAATGCAAACGTTTTGCTAAAACTAAGCAGGGGTGTCAAACTCGATTTCATTGAGGGCCGCATCAGGGTTGTGTTTGACCTCAGGGGGCCAGAGTGGGCATGATCAGGGTGGGCGTGACCAGCATGATGTCACTCATGTTGTGGGGGGGGGCTCCTGTGATGGCCCAAGCACTCTGCCGGTGAAAACGGGCTCCCAAACTCCATTTTTGGCTGCGACGGCTTCCTACAACTCTTTCCCAGCTAAAATAGAGCTCGGGGGGGGGCATGACCCTTGTGAGCTCTTTTTCGGCTGGGAAGGCCTCCTGCACCCCTCTGCCAGCGAAAATGGAGCTCAGAGGAGCCACATGCATCCCTCACAAGCTGTTTTCGCTAGCAGAGGCACCGCAGGCCGGTCCTTTGCAGCCCCGCAGGCCAGATCTAAGCACCCTGAGGGCCAGATCCAGCCCACAGGCCTTGAGTTTGACATCCCTGGTCTAAAGGATCCGAATCTGTTATTTACTACATACTAGTGAAGTGGATATTGCAATGTATTATTTTTATGTGAAGTTTAGGTAGTACAAATCTATACATGGCTTATAAAATTAATGATACTTGCAAAGGGACTGTGAGCACACCTGAGCTATACTTTGTGGCAGACAGTATGCTCTTCCATAAGATAGGGACTGTGTCAAATAGGGCTCAGGAGTTTATGGCTTCACTGAGTTTATCCTCTGTGGACCTAAACAACACGTTAGTCTTGTTTTACTTCGGACTAATTGCTTCTCTCTATTGGACGAGCTCTCTATTGGACAAATTGCCTCTCTCTATTGGACAAGCCGAGATCCTCCAGGATAACTCAGCAGAAGTGATCCCTAGAGTACCAGTTCAGAAAGCTAAAGATCAAATCTGAATTGCGTATGTTTGGGTCTATTTCAAAGTGGAGCATTTTCATATTTTTGTCCCCTATTGCATCAGCAGATTGTTAGGTTTGTCGTTGAACAGCCCTGTTTAGGATGGCCAGTTACCTGCTAATTGCAAGACTCCCACCTAGCTGACAGATAGCACAATGTGTTGTCAGAAAAGTCACTCACATTTAGTGAGTCTTCACTCAACCTGGGCTGGACCTAGGTAAAGATTAAGGCACTTTCTTGCCATGTTACCTGGGATTCAGTCTAGCCTGTGTCCTCTGATCAAATAGACAGGAACTTTTACTGGATGTCCTCTATCTCTTGTTCCTCTTGCATCCTTTAAAGGGGGAGGGTGGGTTAGCTTCAAATTTTAATCCCTGAATTGGTCTCTAGCAAAGTTTCATTTTCTTAGTATTATGCTAAATTTGTTCTTGCTGGGGTCAATGTAGCTTGCTACAAATGGTAATCACTTTCTTAAAGGATACCCAAGAATTAGAAGTTAGCAGACGGGTCCCAGAACTTCAGTTTTCAAGGCAGCTACTTCTGTGAAGTTAAACCCACAATGTATTTTTTTATGCTCTTTAGACTGCATCAAGTGATTGAAATCCAGTTGATATAAAGTTAAATCCTAAAAATTACTCATTCAGAAGGATATTTCTTTATCCTAATACTCAATATTATAAAAAAGTCAGCTGCTTATTTGGCCTGTTTTAAAAGTGTGCTGTAAGAGGTTTACTATGTAGTGGTTATTTCTTATAATTGTACCTCCCTTTTCTTCTGTGAGATAGTTCACCAGAGTATGTTCAATTTTTAGAAATTTCCCATCCAGGCCTATGCCTATTCTGCTTCAATAAAATTCTGCATCAGATGCTCCAGCGGTAAAAACAATTGTATCAGTAATTTAAAAATAAACAAGCAAATGACTAATTTTTTAAGTTGCAAGCCAAAAATCAAATGTTCCAATTACTTTTTTTAAAAAAATCATGTTCTCACAATAACATGCAATCATAATTATATTGCATTATATATGATTCCTATCATACCTGTAGATGGATCCACTTTGAAAAGGGAAGAAAAGTGTCCTGGAATCAGTTTATACATCACAGCTCCATATATCCCAGAATCTTTATCTGTAGCAAGAAGTTTAGTTATTTCTGTTCCTGGCTGTGTATGACTGCTGATGTTTATCACGTAAGTTACAGGATTGAAGATAGGAAGATTGTCATTTATATCTTCTATTACTACGTGAACAAAAGCTTGGGCACTTAGTCCACCCTGTTAAATCCAAAATCAGAACAATTTGTAAGCCAATATCAAACATACCAACCAGCATCTTTCAAATATCTAAAGGTCAGTTAATCTATGTTAAAAGACCTTTGGATAGCAATGTATGACAGCTATCAGAAAATAATATATTCACTTACTTTAAGATGCTTTAAAACAATAAGCCCATCACAGTCAACATCAATACTTATGGCGCTTCCACAACACAGCTTCAGAAAATGGTACCACAGGTTTAGAGGCAGGATTAACTTAATCCAATGATTTAAATCATGGTATAGAAAATATAGCAAATAGTTCTCGTCTATAGGAAACTTTGGACATTCCTTCATTGCACTGTTTCTATTCCCCAATTCCTCTAACCCATCCTGAATCCATTTACACAATTATATGTACTTCTGCACACCTCAGAATGCAAATAAAATGAAGGAAAACTATGTCCTGGTCAGAGTTCACTTCCAACTGGCTAGTTAAAGACTACAAAACACATCGCCCAAGCAGCAACTTCTGAGCTACCTGGAATAACACAATCCATGAAAAAAGAAATGAATTGGCAGCATCACCTCCACACATTCACTAAGTTATTTCTAGGAAATCCAGTGCTTTGTGGTCCATTTTTAAGGTTCTCTATTCTACATAAATATGGGATTATTTTAGTAAATTCTATCATCTCTATTATAGGTATCATCTATTCAATCTTTGTCCATAAAATGTCTTGCTGCAGTTATCATATATAAAAATAAAGTTCCATTATTTTTTTCAACTGCTTATCCATTAGTCCCAGGAACACTTCTGGTTTCAGTTGTATATTAATCTTTAAAATCTTCTGAATCAGTGTATGAAACCAAAATCTTTCAGCTCTTTTCTGTGTCCCTCAAGCAATGACCTTGATCAGAAATTCCAATCCCAATTACTGTCATAACCTGAGGATTATCTGTATCTATCTCTTATCTGGAATATTTTATTTTATTATGACTTTTTCTTTCTTTCTTAATTTGCAGGTATTAGTGTGATATGGACAACTTGGTTAATTATTTTCTTTCAGCATTTCAATAAAGTTAAAAGGAGGGCGTTATAGTTTATATTTTTAAATAAAGTTTTATTTTATTTATCTTCTAAGATTTTTCTTCGGAAGGGAAGGAGGACTACATCCTTTACTCCACATGCCTCTATGCTAGGAAGCCAGAAAATGGCATCATAGATATTATTTGAATGTTTATAGTTTAATATTTTAATCACCGGAAAATCGGTACAGGTAAGAGCCCTATCTCTCTTACCACACTGGTGTTAGAGAGCAGATACCAAATGAGGCACCATCAAGCTATCATCCAAAGCAAGAGGCAGGATTAGAGTGGGAAGAGATTTGCTACTTCCAGCCAACCACCTCATGACCCTCAGCACGGCTACAGTCTCTGAACCCTTTGTGGTACTATTTCTCTGTGTCTTTGATGTCACTTGCTCTAGGTAGAATCTACTGGCCCAATGAATTTAATCCCAGTGCCAAGGTGCTTTTTCAAGAGGTAACTGGCCTGTATGGTTTTTTTCTTTGAAGATGTTTTGCTTCTGAATCCCAGTGTTTTATCTGTGTGTTTCACACTCTTCTCCACCCAATATTAAAGAAGCAGGAGGCTGAAAGCAATGTGTTTCTTTATTCTGGAACAGATCATTCCTCCTCCTTACAGTTTTCAAAAGTGGTATCAAGACTATTTTTCAAGAAAGTCTTCAACAATAAGACTAATAGTAATTAACGAATCAGTGAGATGAGTAATTATCAGTGCTGCTATTGTAATTCTGAAGGGTTTATGTTTTCAGTTTTTCTTCCTATAATGATTTTGCTCTATAGAGTTTAATGAGGCAAGAACCAAATGCTGTTATCAAAGGAAAAATCTGCTATATAAAATAACGTTATCCAGAAAATTATCTAGAATTTGCATTCATTGTTTTTACATTCTGAGTGGGGAAATTGTTGAAGTGATTTTAGTATGTATTACTGAAAAGGCGGAATCTAATCTGAACAAGGATTAGTCAAGCATGTTTTGTAATTTAACCGAAAGGTTTATTTACAAGAAATATATGGCTTCATATGCTTTCCCAGGAAAGAAAGGCAGGAATAAAGACCATTTGAGATTAATGAACTCATAAACAAAGAGCGGGAAGAACATAAGGGAACACAGAGATAATTCTTTTTTCTCTACCTATGGCCCCCTAGTCTTTATATTCAATAGGTTGTGAGATGCGGAATATGAGTGTATCTGAAGTACATATTCAATAGATTGATGGGAGATTTAAGCAGCTATCAACATTATCCTTTAATGAGCCTTTCCATTTTTTTCCTTCATTGGTTCCCTATGATTGAGTGGTGCGGTGGCCTAGAGGTGGAGCTCTTGCCTCACAATCAGGAGGCTGTGAGTTCGATCCTAGGTAGAGGCAAATATTTCTCTCTCTGGACACACTGAGAGCATATCTGCTGCAAAAAACTCCGCATTGGCAACAGGAAGGGCATCCGTCCAGTAAACACTCAGCTTCATTCAGTTGCCCAGACTCCACCCTGCAAGGGATTATGGGGTCGTTAAAAGAGGATGATGATGATTGGTTCCCTATGGTTGCATCATCTCAATTGCCTTTCTGAAAGTGTAAGGATGACAGTTTTTAACAGTGAAGCTTACCCCATCAATGGCTTTTACTAAGAAATCATATGTAGATGGATCTTCTTCCCTGTCAATATCCTGAGACACGTATATACAGCCACTGTTTTTGTCAATCTGAAATGCTTCTGATTTTTCATTGCTATGGAATCCATTATAAAGAAAATATTCGATATATCCAAAATGGCCTGAATCTTGATCTGTTGCTTTGACCTGCAATAGTATGAAGAAAGTAAAATCTCATTAATTCTTACATACATATTAACACATCCAAAACATTACTTAAGCAGGCAATGTCTGCATTTCTCCAAGATTAGTCCATATCTCTTTGGCCCCATTTTACCTTCTTTCTTTGGCTATGGAGCTTTTGTTTGCTGCTGCTCAGCTCCATTAAATAGTAATTAATTAAAGTAATTAATCCAAACCTAGATTTCATCTGGAAACACCAGAAAGCTGCAGAGCTTAAATTAGGGTAGCTTATTCATGCAAGGAACACTTAGTTAATCCTTCCATTTAGTATCTCAATGTTTAGTCCCCTACCAAATCTTTTAAGAATACAGGCAGGACAGCTTCACATCTCCACATCAGTAGACCAAGCAAAGAATATTAGCAAGTGGTGAAATTGACAAAAATATGCCAGTTTTTGCTGTCTGCAGCAGATAAATTGTCTGCACAGTGCCAGATTGTTTAGATTTTATTTTAATATTAGTCTCTTTTTTATGTGGAATATGGATTAAGGAATTTTTGTTACTGTAAATCTGTCATAATTCATAAGGGGCGATTATCTTTAAAGCTGCGTGAAGTTGAAATAGTTCTGGAATCTAATGTTGCAATATCAACTCTATAATAGTTTTTGTGGTCTATTCAAAAAATAATGATTTTGTTGGAAGAAAGAGTCCTAAATAAACACGCTGGGCAGCTGCTTGAAAAGAAGGGTAGTTTTATTCAACAGCTTTATATGGAGTATACCAGCCAAAGGTAGGCTACAAAGTTAGAATGCTGGGAATGGTAGCACTTATAATAAGATTTTAATTGTGAAATAATGGACTTTGAGTGAAGTATGTCAGAGTGCAAATTGAGATGTTTCTGTTCTGGAGCATATGAAGTCCAGACAGGAAGGTCATTTCTAGTCTGTGGAGTGGGTTGATCTTAAATGCGTAGATCTTTTCATAGGTGTGGATTTTTATGAGGGGTCCGGCATCAGGGTACAGAGTTGTGATATTTCCTTTTTCGTAAAAGAGTATTTGTTTTATGTTTTTATACCAGTATCAGCTGACATTTTGAAAGGCATTTAATCAATTGCGTCCCAAGTGTCAATGTCCGCCAAAAAGTTTAAGTGGTTTATTTGTATCTTTATTTTGAGGTTGCCAATGCGGTCAGCAGATTTTTTATCAGAAATGACATGAAGGTTTTTACCTTCCAACAATATTTTAGAAACAAAGTCTCAATTATATTTGTGTTAGCATGGCTTTGAAATGTTTATAATTTTATTATGAAATGTTTTTGTAATAAAACTACTTTTATGTTAGGGCCGATAGAATGTAAATATTCTACATGAATTATATAGATCTTTAATGGCTTCTCAGTTATGTCTTTCCAGCCATTCTTTGAAATATCAACGTTACTTTAGATGTAGATGCTCAGTTCAAAAAAATGTGTAAAGAAGTATTTAAGTTATTTAGAATTTATTTTTAAAAAACTCTTAAGAATTGAAACACCTCAAGCAATTTAAAATTCTTTATGAATGAAACTTTGAAGATTAAGACACGTTAATGGCCAAATGAAATAATGTTTATAAATTGAAAATAATATTTGGTGTTATAAATCCAACCCAATTTTAATAACAATATTAACATTCATAAGAGAGAAGAGTACTTAAAATTATGTAATAAAAACAGATGAGTTGAAAACATGCACAGTCTGTGTATCACAACGATAATTATTCTAAGAAATCAAGAGTGTCATAAAGCATGGTCTATTTCACTTGATCTTTTTGTTTTAAGAGTACATGGAAAATTTAAATCAAAGCCAACCTTACAGCTTGTCTCATTTATGTAAATTTAAAAAAGAAACAATGCAGTTTGCAAAGTATAGTATTTCTTCCAAGACATCTTGCAACCATATAGATTTATTTTCCTTGCATGTCTTTTCATAACAAGCTTTACCTAGATTTGACCCCACTAAACATCACACACTTTCTATCATGGTAGGTAAGAGACAATAACTTCATTTTCATATACAACTGGTCTTCTTAACCAAACCAAATGAATAAAGCTAAATTCTCATACATCCGTAAGAGAAGAACAGGCTGGGCTGGAAGGCATGGTTAAACATGTAATCAGTTTGGAATCATTGCATTGACACAAGAAACCAGATCCAGCCCCCATAAATTTCATTGATTCTTATTTAATTTTGACCATTAGTTTTGACCATTTAGTTTTGACCATTAGTTGGCAAGATTCTTGAACAGAGATGGTACTGATACCATTTATTCAAGGCAATTTATATTAATTGGAATTGAATTTGCCTTACTGACTCAAGTTGTTAAAATTGCTCTGTAAAATAAAAATATATAATTACAAAATTCACAAGACAATGTCTGGGAGAATTTTTTTTTAAAGGACCTTTTCATGTACTTGTTTTACTAACAACTAGCAATCTGCACAGTACAGTATGGCATGAAAAGGCAATATGATGTTTGCAGCATGGCAAATGAAACCCCAACCATTTTATACATGTATCAACACGTACAAAGAGGCAATGTTTCAGTTATGATGCTTCAGTTGTATTCTTGCCTATTTTGACAAACACTCTTCAATCCCCAGTGCAGTTACTAACAATCTGGAGACATGATATTTATATTAAATAACCTTGAAGTGATAACCATGAGACAAAAAAGGTTTAGAGCATTTCAACCCTCTGGAAGAAATGCTTCAAATGTTGTATGATGTGCTGTTTGCTATTCAGAAAATCACACTCTATATATGCATTGCGGCATTGTGCTGAATAGTAGCTGGACTAGCAGCTAGTAGGCATTCATTTGGAAATGTAGATTAAATTAAATAAAATCAATGTATCAAAAGATTATGATATAAATTTCCATCCCATTATTTTTGCTATAGGAGGAATACATCGCCCAGTAAACTCCCTCAATGTGCCAATTCAGCAATGTTTCATGAGACAACTGGGACGTAATCCAGACTCAGATGGCTTGTTTTAATACTACCAGTTACACTCACCATATTCCATACAAAAATTGTTAAACTGGATGCTGAATTTGCAAATATACAGCATGCTGCATATCAATCAAGGTTATCCTTACATATTCAAGTCTACTGTTTGAGACAGCTAGACATTTGCCACCCCTGTCCTTACAGAGGCTATGGGCTATGTTTATATACATCACTCTAACAACAACAACACTTCAAAATAAATTATTGCTGAAATTAACAGATAAAGACTCTGGAAATATTAATCAGATACATGGACATCAACAGGGGAAAGTAGGAAAGCACGAACACATGCATCATGAACCAAATACAGCAATTTATGTATTTGTAACGGATATTGGAACAAATATATAACAGCAGGATTTGCATCAGGCCATTACCATATGCTTGCTGTCATTTTCATGTCATCATGGCTTGCTGTTAATGCTTTTTTTTTCTTCCACTGTAAAATGAAGATTGTTTATAACACCAAATTAATGACATACAGATTTACAGTACAGATTTAATTTGGGAAATGTATGCTGTTCTTTCATTTTTGACTTTTTAAATGAAAACAGAATGCTTCAGCAGTCTGGTAGCAGCATAAAACCATTATGAAGCTGTAATGATGCAAAAACTGTACAAAGGTCTGAGACTTCAAAGGGATATTTATGAAGAAAACAAATGAAAAATATTAGCCCCAGCTCTATGAATTTTAACTCGAAAATCATCAAACGAAACAATAAAAAATACTGACCAAACATATACTGTTTTGCATAAACAATTTTTGGTTTTCAACCAATAGAAAAAAATCTTCAAACAAAGCTTTGAAAGGAAAGGATTTTACTTGTGTAAAATCAAACAATATGAATAAAGAATTCATTATAGGATAAATTAATTCTTCTATGGAATTTTTAGTGGTATAATTTTATCCACCCTCATTTTTTCCATCTGTACTGAACATCATACTTTGAAATGAAAAATAATCATCAGTTTTCCATCTCTGCTTTTCTATGTTACTCGCTCTCACACCATTAAAAATGGAATATGTTGTACTCAGGGGTGGGCTTCAAATTTTTTAGCAACAGGTTCTCTGCCCTAATGACTGGGTGGGTGTGGTATTGTGACTGGATGTGTGTGGTTGGTCATGTGACTGGGTGGGTGTGGCTGGTTGGTCGTGTGACTGGGTGGGCGTGGCCAACGCAATATAACTTATTTTGCCCTAATTACTTGAATAGTAAAATGTTTGAGACTATTTTATTATCTAATGATATTGATTTCTCTGCA
>JANHFL010006514.1:5726-21362 GCA_032468155.1 Oxyrhabdium leporinum | reverse complement strand
AGCGGGCAAAAATCTACTAATACTGCTTTGCTAACTCTCATTGAACCGATAATCCAGTAAGAGCTTTTGGCTGTGACGGCCTCCTGCAACACTCTGTAAGAAAAAACGGAGTTGGGAGGGACACCTGTGGCCTTCGTGAGCTGCATTTTTGTCCAGGATAGCCTCCTGCAAAGCTTTTCCCAGTGAAAATGGAGTTCAAGGGGGCTGTGCATGACCCTTGTGAGCTCTATTTTTGGCTGGGACAGCCTCCTGCAACCCTCTGCCACTGAAAACAGAGCTCCCAAGCTCCATTTTCGCTAGCAGAGGCATCGCAGGCCAGTCCTTTGCTATTTGCAGGGCAGCCACACAGGCCAGATCTAAGCATCCCACAGGCCAGATCCAGCCCACGGGCCTTGAGTTTGACACCCGTTATAGAGGACCAGATTGGAGAGAACGCCATACACTTTCCAGCAGTGGTTGGCTTCTATTCAGATTACATCAAGCATTCTAGGAAACCAAGGATTCAATTTGTAGTTAAATGTTTGCTTTGGTGTCATGTTCTGGTTTTCCACAATTAGTTTTTAAGATAAAGAGAACTTCTTACCTCTTTTGACTTGCTTGAGATTTTGAACTTTTGCTTTTATTAGTAACATTTATAAAGTTGTATTTGTTGTTTCTATACACAGCACTAGCTGTTCAAGCAATCAAGAATTTTTGTTTATTATTTAGTGTCATGGTTATTTCACAATTTCTCTTTTTACTGCAATTTATTTACTTCAAAAAAGCTGGGCTTAATTTGTTCTCAGCTTCTTTCCCCAGGCTTACTAAACCAGCAGCTGCTTTAACTTAACAATATTTGTTTCAGCATGGAAAGCAAAAAATGAAATACTTCTCATACATAAAACACACTTGCTGAGGTCGTGAAGACACTTATTCAAATGAAATGCCTGAATGAAAAAGTGTCCTTTAGACCAAGTAAATTATTTGGCTCTGTGGGTTTGTGTGAGAAAACTATTCATTAAATACAAAATGTGGTAAATCAAATGTTCAGGTAAATGTCTGAATTAAGACTGCATTTAAAAATAATAAAATCGTATTCATTCCTCTTTTCTATCCCTAAGTTGCAGTAAGGAAAGACAAGTAAGGAAACTGAGATGGACTGAGATACAAAGTCAGACTCTGAGAAATACATGAAGCTGTGGGACCATGACTACCCCAATCCAAATAGCAAGATTGAAAAAAAAGGAGACTGACTATTATAAGAGGATAAAATGTCATATCAAACCACGCAAGCCAGTTCTGTCATACCACAGAGATGCTACTGGATGTAGTATGTTAAATTATACTCACTGGAAGAAATCTAATGAGATCTACTTTTGTAGAACAGAAGAATAGTTTCATACATTACTAGAAGTTTCCCCATAGATGAGAACTGGACACTTCTCATTAATTTTTCTATAACAGAAACAACAAAAGGACTTTCTAGAATCTAGATCTACCATGTTGGTCCAATGTACCTTGGACAAAAGCTAATATAGGTATATGCTGATTTGATTACTTAATAGCTCATAGAATATGAGAACCAACAGAGACACTATTCTGAATCTATGTCCCACCCCTCACTGGCCCATACAACATAAATCAATAGCATAATGACACCTAACATCCCAATGTAATACAACCATTCATTTAGAGTTACCATCAATACTTAGGAACTCTGAGCAGCTGCTCAGAGGTGCATTAGTGCACTGAATCCCAGTACTGGTGCATATGTTAAATTCCATTTATATATTAACTTAACCAATGGGTTCCTTATATATTTTTTTCTTTTGCCAAGATGTATAAATTAAGCCAATACACTAAAACAGGTACACTCCACTTAAGCAAGCTATGAGGCCCCAAACTCTGTAAAATAAAATTGTTCAATAGATACTAAATGTAGGGGAACGCACACCTGTTTTTGATTCAGGTTTAAACAATATCAAGAAGGTGTCGAGTGAAATAAACGTGAATTAAAGGTAAACAGTCATTCAGCATACATTCAGCCAGAAACAGGAATTGCTCAGGAATTCTGGGAATTGGGAGTCCACAAGTCATAAAAGGGTCATGGTTCCCCATGCCTGACATACCGTAGATGAAACAGGAGTTTACCAAAAAGAGGGTTATTTGATGAAAATGAATCAATTTAGATCGTGTTTTGTTCAAGTATGGCAAGTTAGTCTCCCAGAGCTCTAAACCTGACAGAGACAGCTATCGTACAATTTCCTTGTGTGGAGCAAATGTCTGGAACATTTAAGGGTGATGTCATGTCCTCTCCTTGCCTGGAGAGGAATTACAAAGTCAGTATTCATTATTGGCTCTTCATTCCACCAGTCATTAGATACGCTTTTAGCAGAACTGTCTTCAGTTCGCCATTTCTACCTCAGAAATCACCGTGGGTTCCATTTATCTGACTCTAGTCATAAAACAGTGAATGGGAAACTGTCTTTCATTCAAAAGAAGCAATGATACAAATGTACTACCCTGTTCTCATTCTACTTCTTGAACATAGAATAATATGTTATTGAATTTCATAATTACAAAACTGGACCAGAAGTCCTAAAAATATTTCTTGAGAGTGAAAGCTAGTAAACTCAGTCCCATCCTTATGTATCTAACTAAATAATGCCCCAATAGACATTTTTAAAGACATATAATGTTGCCTTCATCTCACGCCCAGCTCACAGTGAAGACAGTTTAAAGACAGTTTGTCTTTAGCTATTCCAATTAGTGTCATTCTTTTCTTCTGACACAACTCCCACCATATTGAACAATCTATCATGCTACCAGGTTAGTGCTAATGCTGCCAGGACCAAGATCTGCCAACATCTGTTGACAACTTTTAACAGCTGCCAGCCTATCGCTTCCTTTCTGTGACCAGAGCACTAAGACTTTATTGTCTTGGATGAATGAAGAACCAGTCACCTGGCTTTTACAGAGACAATTGTCAACATAATACCTGACTGGTGCTTCATGAAGCATTTATTGGAGGTTTAACAGATATCCTATAAACACAGCTTCAATAGTGCGCTAATTCTTGAGAATGTGAATACATGTGTACATATGTATGCATGTGAATATTATCAGTTCTACAAACAGAAGAGACACAGAAAGCAATGTTTTCTTTTCTGAACAACTTCAACATCCTGGAACAAAGCTTGACACTTGACTGCCTTCCTCTTCCCCTGTCTTTTCATGATACCCTTTCCCTCCTTCGCCATAGTGCAAGTGTTAGTATGTCAGAGAAAGGGAGCAGTTGAGCTTTCTACAGCAATTAGCTACATTTCAAGTGAAGAAGTACAGATATTGCTTGACAAAACACCCAAAACTGCACAACTCAGATAAAGAGGGAGAGGATGGTGAGAATTAACCTTTTATTCTCCCTCACTTCTTCCCTCATCTTCCTTCCATGGTGTATCTTTCCATTTCTTCACTGTGCATGGATGCATAGACATGTCTGACAAAGAGAGCTGTTTTTTTTAATCATTGGGAAGATGCCTTAATGTATGTGGATAGGAATCTAAGAAAGAGCAAAAGACAAATGATGATCAAAATTTGGGAGCTTGGCAACAGTCATTTATTTATAACAGCTGCAATATCCAGGGGCCTTGTGGTCACCGTCTGTAACTCCCCAGCCGACTTCCAATAAGCAAAGTCAATGGGACAAGCTAGATTCGCTTAACAACTGTGTTGTGCTGTTGCCTAAGTACACTTTGCTTAACCACGGCAAAAAAATCATAAAAATGGGGTAAAACTTGCCCAACAACTGCCTTGCTTAGCAACAGAAATTTGGACTCAATTGTGGTCATAAGTCAAGGACTACCTGTAATGCTTTTTTCACAGATAAAAATATTTCAGAATTGTGGGCCCACTGTATGCTGTGATAATTTGTGCATGCGCGTATGCCTTTGAATAAATACTGATTCTTGGTGATTGTCTGAACAAGTCCTTGCAGATTTCTTGTCAACATTTCAGATGTGGTCTGCCATTGCCTGTTTTCAAGTACTGAGAGAGAGAAAAAGGTCACCCAGCTGGATTTTGCCAAGGATGGAACAAGAACTCAGGGTCACCTTAGTCACTGCAGCAAATTGGTTCTCTATGCTGTGATCACATTTCTACACAAATTGGAGCATATCCAGTCATCTATATATCTGTGGCAAGGGATGATAATCAACTTTTCTATTTGGTGACCTGCAAAACTTTTTTACCAGCACTTTGAGTAAGACAACACTTACTCAAGTGCTGTCAGGATTTTACCATATAGACTTGACAAGAATTTGGAAGCCACAGTTTAAAGAAAATGAAGGCAGCAAATGTGTGTGCTCCAATGTTAGAAAATCAATATAAATACAATTTGCATTTGGACAGAAAATATGTGGAGAATTCTCCTGAAGAACAAGAGGACGCCATTACATTAGTAATACTTTTGAAAGATTTATAAAGTTCAAGATCATTACCATCAGCTAAGAGAGTAGCAGAAATTTGTTTTATTTATTTTTAAAAATTCCTTCTTTTAATTCCCCCATTTTTATATACAATGTCAGTTTTTCCAAACCTGTTGCTTTCGAGACATACTGAGCTATAATACCTATAATCTCTATGTGTCTCAATTTGGTAGTTGGGAAGTAGAGTTGAAAATCTCAGTAATGTACCAAAATAAGAAAGGTTGTTCTATTCACAAATATAAAGTATTTGTTTGGGCAGCTCTACCCAAATGTTCCTACATATCTAACTAAGCATGGGTTTAATGGAAATTATTTAAAGTCACAACTGACTCCTTTCACACGAGACAATAACAAATAAGCTATAGTTTGCAAACATAGTTCACACAACCTATTAAGCAAAATCCTGTGGATGGAGTCTGTGTGTCTTCTGCCTAACACTCCACATTAACATGTGCATCTGGTTCCTTGTTTCCTAATCAATCCACACTTCTGATGTACGAGTTGTCATAGATCCTTGACTGAAGATCGCCATGTTCCTCTCTGGTCCTTCTCTTCCATCAAGTACAACTTCAAGAAGGATGCACAGAAAGAGATAAAAGAGGCAAACCATCTAACCAGCCATATCAGCTGAATCAACCTTAATGATCATTGGAATGACAGATGATGCAGTCAGATCATATTCACATAATTAGCAGTCAATAAGGCATAAATTTTCAAAATATCTGTACACCTGTCTCGGAAATATCTTTTCTAAGAGATCATTTCTCTTTTTCTCAGAGTGGTGACTTCCATGAGACTATCATTTTCTGTCCCACTAGAGGAATTTGGGGAAAAGTGCCCTGAACCATTCTGCTTCTCCAAATTAAATAACTTGGCCTTTAGAGAACAAACTTGTAGCAGACAAACCATCATGTCATATATATCCACAGGTTCATGTCAACAGATATCACATTCTGTGCAATAAACTGAATATTGCTTATCTTCACGGCCACTTTTTATTTATTCAGTGTTATTTGCATGGATGGAATTGTTTGCAATGACAGGGCATTATCTTGTTGTACTAGACAAGTGAACTAGACAAGTGTTCTCTAAATTAACTTCTGCCATCTGCATGTTTTACCCATCCCTATCTCAACTTCCATATGGTGTTGGGGTTACTATAACCCTCTGAGTCTGGCAGGCTACCATTGCCTTTTTATAGGAAGAAGTTTGAAAGAGGTTATGGTATGACTCTTCCTGAAGAGATCTTTCCTAGATCCAACAATGTAAATTTAGATAACCATTACTCAGTCGCCACCTCTCTGTTTTCCATAAAGGTTGCTGAGGCAGTAGTGGCAGATAATTACAGAGCACATTGGATTACTTGGATCCTTTTCAGGCAGGATTCAGCATTGAGATGGCATCTTATAGATGACATCTGTCAAGATTTGAAGAGGGGTAGTGTCTCTCTCATGGTTCTTTTGGATCTCTCAACAGTGTTTAATACTATGGGCCACCTAATGGGGTTAAGGAATGGAAGTGCTGTTTTGCAATGATTCCATTCCTCCTTCATAGGGCAGTTTCGGCCAATTATTATTGTGAGAAAAGAGATTGTCTTGGTAGTTACTTATGTTATGGGATTCCAATCTTCTCCCTTTTTAACTTTCATAACAATAATAGTATTCAGACTTATATACCACTCCACAGTGCTTAAAGCACTCTCTGAGCAATTTACAGAGTCAGCATATTGCCCCCAATAATCTGGGTCCTCATTTTACCGACCTCGGAAGGTTGGAAGGCTGAGTGCAACCTTGGACCATTCAGAATCAAACTCCTGGCAATAGGCAGAGTTAGACTGAAATGCTGCATTCTAACTACAGAGCCACCAGGGCTCCTTAGATGAAGCTGCTAGATGAGATCGTTTAGCATTTCAGAGTTTTGTATCATCTATATTGTGACAAAATGCCCTGCTTATCTCACTAAACGTCCTTGCTCTGAATCAGATAGAAAACATCACACCTGCACAGATCCAAAGCCCACATGTCCGAAATATCTGGCAAACCTATGAAAGGCTAAATAAATATTGAAAAGGTACCTGAATCCCCACAGGTTTAATTAAACAAACTCCATTCTAACCTGGGACACCAACAAATATTTCCTAACAAAACGAAAAGAAAAAACTTCTCTCTTCCAACCAGTGCAGCCACTCTATTGAAGCAAGGATAGACACCTGGATGAGCTTAGCACCTGTATTTTGATAAAGTTCTGCTATTTTTAACAGTGATGGTGAAGGGAGTGTTCTAAATCAATAAAGGAGCATGTTTTGAAATATCAGCTTGCTTTAGCTGGCCAAATTCCCCGATTTTTGCAGGTCCTCCAACCAACTAGCTCGTTTGGGGTCACTCCTTGCGCTCTACCTACACGAGGTTGCTGGTCCTTTTTCTCCTCCTCACCGAGCCAGTTACCTGCAAGAGGCAGTAGCCGACCTCGGAGTGCTCAGCCAAGCTCACGTTGTAGACTTGGCGTTTGAAGACGGGCTCGTTGTCGTTGGCATCCGCGACGACGACGCTCACCAGGCACGATGCAGACAGGGGCGGCGCGCCCAAGTCCCGGGCCAGCGCCCACAGCTGCACCAGCGCTTCCCGCTCGCGATCCAGCGCGGCTCGGAGACTCAGGACGCCGCTGAGCGGGTCGAGGTGGAAAAGGGCGCCGTGAGGCTGCGAGGGGGCCAAGGCGTAGCGCACCTGGCTGTTGCGAGAGCCGGGCTCGTCGGCGTCTGAGGCGCTGAGGCGCAAGACCACCGCGCCGGGCGAGGCGGCTTCGGAGACGGTGGCTCGGTAGCGAGGCTGCGCGAAGGCGGGAGCCTGGTCGTTTCGGTCGGCCACGCGGAGAGCCAGAGCGCGGCGCGAGGAGAGCGGCGGAACGCCGGCATCGACGGCAGTCAAGCGGAGCTCGTACGCCTCGCGGGTCTCCCGGTCTAAGGGGCCTTCCACGCACAGGAAGTAGACGCCGTCGCCGCCAGAGCGCCGCAGCGAAAAGGCGCCTTCGCCGCCTTCCAGGCTCAGCGCCACGCCGCCGCCTCCCGGCTGTTCGTCGGGGTCGGAGACAGACACGCGGGCGACGTAGTCCCCCGCCCCCGCCCCTTCGGAGACTCTGGCGCCGGCCTCGGTGAGATAGAGCACCTGAATGACCGGCGGGTTGTCGTTCACGTCCAGGACTTCCACCGCCACCCAGGCGGTCGCCACTTCGGGCTGGGCGCCGCCGTCGCGAGCTTCCACCGTCAGGTGGTGGTTCGCGTGCAGCTCGCGATCCAGCGGCCGGCGCAAACGGAGCAAGCCGCTGCGCTCGCCCACCTCGAAGTAAGCCGCCGCAGAAGCGTCTCCTTGGCGGCGGCTAAGAGCGTAACGCACCTCCCCGTTAACGCCCAGATCCGGGTCGGTGGCGAAAACCCGACAGACGGGAGTTCCCGCGGGCGCGTCTTCCCTGAGGTGGGCGCGATACTCGCCTTGCCCGAAAGTGGGAGCGTTGTCGTTTTCATCCAACACTTGGATCTCTACCCGGAGGCGTCCGCGCCGGCGAGGGCTGCCGCCGTCCCAAGCCTCGACCAGCAACCGATGGGTAGCCGCCTGCTCCCGATCCAGCCGCCTCAGCAAGAGCAGATCCAGCGGGCCCGAGGGAGCGCCGTAGTGCACCTCGAAAAACGGATCCTCCGCCTCCTCCGTAGAGCCGTCCTGATCCCACGGCAGCAAGCGGTAGCCCCGGATGCCAAAGCTGCCCTCGTCGGGATCGCGCGCAGCGGGCAAGCGGAAAGCGCTGCCGGGCGGGCTGAGCTCGGAGACGCTGAGATGCACGAACTCCCGAGGGAAGCGGGGAGCGTGGTCGTTCACGTCGGCCACGGCGATTTCCACCTGCACGATCGCCCCCGTCAGCGTGGCCGCCGCGAAGCTGTAGCGCGCCGTCCGCTCGCGGTCCAGGGGCCTGGCGGTGAGGATGAGGCCGGTGTCCGTGTGCACGTGGAAATCCGCGAACAGGGCGGACTCCCCGCTGCCTTCCGATAAGAAAAACCCACCGGGGTGGGCTTCCCCGGGGGGCAGCCCTGCGCTGATGTCCCCTACCAGAGTGTCAGCCGGCAGCTCTTCGTCCACTCCCAACCTGAGGTTATACACCTGGGCTGAACACTCCCCCGCAATGCACAGGCAGAGCCACAGTGGGATCGGCCATCTCCCGGCGATCCAAGGCTTAAGTGCCGGTCGCCCCCTTGGCTTCCTCCATCTCTTCCTTGTCTTCAAGGCGAGAGGCCGGAGCTCCATGCTCGCCTCAATCTCTTGGCCGAGGAAGCTTTTTTCCCGGGTGCATTAAACACTCAGCCCATAGTAGCACCTCTAGCTCATCCAAATCAGAGTGACCAGCGCTTCTCTTGAGTCTTTTCCTCTTCCAGGCGCTCAGCCCTCCTTGTAGCCTAGACTGAGTGCATTCCTGGGGTCAGACTGCTTTCACCCATAAAACTCTAGCTAAGAAAAAACAGTGGGCAGAACATCTTCCTGCCTCTCTCCTGATGCAGTTGCTTGTTGGTGCTGCTGCTGCTGCAGTCTTACCCAGGCACTTCTGAGATGCTAACACACCCCTACCCCATGTGACGATGGGGGTTGGGGGGGGGCAAGTGGGGAGCACGAGACTTTTAGCCCCCATTAACCAGCCTATAGCAGCCTTGCTGGGCACTAACTACCCAGCTAACTTTGAAACGTGATTAAGATTTTATTTTAATTCATTTTTAATTCCTCCTGGCCTCCCACCTTTCAAAGGAAGTTACATAGTACAGCTTGTGAAAACATACTTTCTCTGACATTAACAATTAGGTTCTGCGATTTATATGCTGGAATACTATTGTTCAGGATTCTAATCGCTTACATACATCTTTTTATCACATTAAACTATTTTAAGCCAACCATCAGTAGTCCTTGCTGAATTCATTTTGAGATGCTCTCCGCTCATCTTATTAAGTCTTTGCATTTCTTTCTTTCAGGTGTTTCCTTTTTTTTTTTACTTTATCTTTGCAAAACGTGGAAGTCTCCAAAGCTGTGGTTTTCAGTGATGATAAACTAGGAACTAGAACTAACAGTATAGAAATCATAATTAGAAAGAATGACAAGCAGTGGATATACGGTACATATGCTTTATAGAAAGCTATGATAACCTGTACTTATCTGATATTTATCCAGTACTTACTAAATAGATAATTCACAGTAACAATAAACATTTTTATAATGCTTTCAGGACTTTAAAGTGTTTTATTTGTTTTATCTGCTTGTACTCTTAATAACAAGTAAGAATTATTATATCTTCTACTCTAGACTGAAATCTTACATGATCACTTCACAGCAGAAGAGTCAGCCTTGTGCCTTCCAACATATAGCTCAAATATATTGGAATACTATTGGAGTACTATAACGCTATTATTATATAATATATAATATTATATATTTGTCTTTGACTCCTGCCGACCATCCAGTTTTCTTGGCAATCTACTCTTATAGGACATTGTTGAACTTATAAGTTGTGATGGATGTATTTAGTTTCATAATTCCCAATGCTTTTAAAAAGTGATTATCAGAGAAAGCTATTAATACTAAAATATTTATTTGGAGTTTTAGAAGTCTGGGAGTTAGCTTTCTCTGATAATTACTTTTATAATAGTTTATAATAGTTCTCACTTATCTTTCTGTAAAAATCCTGTTATGATACAAAACGTTTTTTCAAATATCATTCAGCTTTGTATAACCATAATCCCCTTTTAAAGAAAGATAAATGTAATGACATTATCACCCCATGCAATTTTCTGGAGTTGATCTAGAAAAGCATAACTGAAATGATCAAAAGACTGAGCGGGCTCTATTACGAGAAAAACTTACAATGTTTGAACAAAACATGCAGTGTGGAAAGCTGAAACACCAAACAGAAACTGAGAGATTCAACATGCTAAAATGGTACGCAGAGTCAGATTTGATAAGAACTTGCATAGGAGATCCACAGGAAATACCAGGATTGGAATCTAGCCTGGAAAATTAGGGGGGGGGAATCCTTGAAGAGAGCAATGGCAAACTATTTCCATATTGTTGCTAATAAAAGTATAAGGATACCTCCATGAAATCACCAGAAATACAACCCAAATTAGAAGGAAACATTGCCTTTTAAAAAGTATTATACTTGTCTTGGAATCCAGAGTGGGAAATTCAAAATATTTTGCTAGCTCTGGGACAGATGCTATAGTATCAACAATGGGTGGTCTATTAAACATGCAATGTGTGCCTCCACAGTCCTACCCTTACATCCCTAGGACCTAATTTGAATAACTGAAATTTGATAATGAAAAAATTGCACTTTAAAAGGGAGAGAGTAAAATAACCTGCTAAGCTAAAAGTATTTTTTTAAAAACCCTCAAAGTCCAAAAGATCTGTTCCCCCTACCTAGTATGTGTGTGTGTGTGTGTTTGTGTGTGTAAAAATACAGTAAAGTAAAAATTATTATCTAAATAAAAGATCAAAACAACAGAACACAGAATAACAGAGCTCGAAGGATCCTTAGAGGTTTCTAGTCCATCAGGACTGGGATCAGAAGTGATGGTTGATCTCCCATAAAAAAATTAATTCCCAGCAATTATGTAGGTTTATTTCTAGCATAGGACTAGGGGAAAATATGAGAGTTTTAATTTTTGAAATACTTAATCCAGTAGGCACAAATAAAACTATATATTGGGCAATGTTAACTAGGAGGAAAAGCATAATTTCCCCTGTAGACAACTTTCATCATATTTTTCTTTCATATAATTTTTCAACAGCTAAATTCAATATTCTGCAAAACTTAGTGGATGTAATAGAGCAGGGATGTCAAACTTAAGGTCTGGGGCCGCATCCATCCCTGGGAATGTTTAGATCTGGCCCGTGGGCCCGCCCTGGAAACAGCGAAGGACAAGCCCGCGGTGCCTCTGCCAGTGAAAATGGAGTTCGGGAAGACTGTGCACCACCCTCCCGGGCTCCATTTTGGGCCGCGACGGCCTTCTGCAACTCTGCCAGAGAAAACTGAGTTCAGGGGAAGCCTTCCCAAGCTCTGTTTCTGCTGGTAGAGGGTTGCAGGAGGCCACCGCGGCCGAAAATGGAGCTTAAGCAGGTCGCGCACGGTCTCTATGAGCTCCATTTTCACTGGCAGAGAATTGCAGAAGGCCATCGTGGCCAGAAACAGAGCCGGGAGGGCCATCGTGGCCAAAAATGGAGCCTCAAGTGACATCGAGCTGCCCACGCCCAGCCTGCTCATGTACTCTTGCCTACCGCCGAGGTCAAACACAACCCTGATGTGGCCCTCAATGAAATCGAGTTTGACATCCCTGTAATAGAGTATTGTGGGGAAGTCTACAAACCATAATAGTATGTTAAGTTAAATCCCCTAGTTTTGTTTTGCTGTGCTGTCTTTTTAAAAGTAGAATTGACTTGCACTTTAAATATCCTTCCCTAATTCTATAATCTAAACCAGAATCTAAACATTATATAGTATTGGAGCAGAACCCACAGCCACAGAGTAGCTTTATGTGGGTTGAGAAATATTTTTTTCTATACTTGTCTAGAACAATCGGATTGAAGCTGGCAAAGGATATGCCTATGTCCTACTAAGCAAGATTCCTCTTGCTTAGTAGGAACTCAGTATGAACAATGATTCACTCAGTATGAACAATGATTTTCTTAAAAGCTCTATAACGCATAAGGCAAAAGTTATAGATATTGGTACATTTCAGTTCCAGAACTAAACTCTTACATCATATATAAAGTTCAGTGCTCCAGTTTTGATTCCAGAGAGATCTTCAAAGCATTTTGGACTTATCTGTAATACTTTAAATTAGCTCTGCTTTCTCCTTGGATCATGCCAATAGGAAACACAACATGAAATCAGAATTGGGGATGGCGGTGATTCTCATTACACACATTTTCAATTAACACATGTTTACAGTAACTAGAAGTGTGTCCCACTTTTCAATTAAGAAACTAGATTAGGAATGTTATTTGAATTTAAAGAACTTCTTGCTCCATAATACATTTTAGAAATGTATTGAGACACATCAATGCATTGTTTGCCTCACATCAACAAACTACTAGTCTGCCAAGTTTTTTGGAACAGATGAGGCAGTTATAACAGAATGAAATAAAAATCTGCAACAATCAATGGCTAGAAAGTTTTCTAAAAGTCCAAGAACTACAAATGGCCAACCAGAAAGAGGGAAAGGAATCTGAAGACAGCCCATAGTATATTAAGTGTAGCTTTAACGATGCTGATAAAACAAACTAGTTTACTCACACCTATTATTATTTTTTTAAATGATAATTTTCCTTACTGTTAGAAGCTTGGTTGTAATTCCTGCTTCAACTACAGCTTTGTGCATTGCACGCAGGGTTTCAAGTTCTGGAGCAGCAATAAAAACTACGTAGGGCATAAACTCTGATGTCCGCAACACTTTAAGTGCCTGGAAAAAAAAGAATTGAGTTATGCATTCAATTTGTTGGATAATAGGCAGAGTCAGTGTAAGCAGCTTTAACATTATGCAGATTTTCATGATAGCACAGGGAATAATATTTACTTTTCCCTATTTAATAGACAACATGCTTCAGTCCTTTCAGTCAAACCATCTATTAGGACATGGGAAGCATGCTTTTTCTGCCACAGCATTCAGCCTCTTAAATTACATGGCCCAAGAGATCCATGTGACTGCTGCCCTGATGATGTTCTGGAAGTCTTTACAAACACGGCAGTTCTCCCAAGATATTAGTGGTGGATTTAGTAAAGGTGGTGAGATACAGAATATGGTTGTCAGGATGTGTCAGAAATTTTCTCTGTAGTGTTTTCTTAAACTGTAAGCTGCTCAAAAATTACTGTCAAGTGACTTCTAAATCTATATTTCAATTCAGTTCTATATTTCTCAAAAATGATTAGCACCTAATGATAGGGGGAATTTTCTTTAGCTATTATACAATACAAAGTGCATTTATCAGGTTACAATTACCATATTCTAGCTAAATTTCAAGTATTTCTACACAAATTTCAGTAGTGGAAATAGCATTAGGGTTATTATATAGGGTTAAATATTTCAGTATTCATTTGACTAGGAAAAAAAAGCAAAATAAGTAAATGCAAATAGAAAGTGACTTGCCACACATCATGATAAAGAATTAAAAATGCACACAAGACCCAGTAAAAAAAAAAGAAGTGAGAAAGACTATATATAGGTAAGAATTATTCCAAAGTCTTGATGAAAAAAAAAGTTTACATTACAAAGAATGCAAGTAGCCAATTTAGTGAGTGATTAAAATATCAGAGCAGAAACCAAGAGGCAGCAAGTTGTAGTCCTGCCTTAGGCATAAAGCCAGCTGGGTGACTTTGTGCTAGTCACACTCTCCCAGGTTTGGGAAGGAGGCAGTGATAAGTCATTTTTTAAATCTTGCCAGAAAAATGCAGGAACCTGTCCAGGTAGTCATAGGAAACCAACACTCATTGACAGGCATCCATCCCCCTCCCAACAAAGCCTCCTTTTGGAATGGATTTTCAAAACAGATTTCCACTAAACCAATAATTTGCATAACTTAATTTGGATTCAGAGCCATACCAAATTTTGTAGGATATTTAAGGTCAGGTTGGGGGGAAACCACTCCCAAAATTGAGTGAAGGCAGGGCAGGGTTAAATTATTACTAATTTCCCTTTCCAATCTTTTAATTATTTTAATGGAGTTTTCAAATTTTCCAGTATAGCTATAAACATACAGTTTCCAAGCAAAGAAGCTTCCCTCCCACTGCTATTGACTTTAAACCTCTAATTTTCCAGAGATTAAGAGAACTAGTTTGGCCTAGTGATTAAGGGACTGGACTAAGAACAGAAAAAAACCTGTTCTTGTCTGCCCTTCCGTCATCCTCCCTAAGCTATAGATAACAATGGTGATTCCCTTCTGAAAATGTTGCTAAGAAAATTACATGGACTTCTTCATATAGTTACCTGAAGTCAGCCTCCCCAAATAAAATAAATAAAGGCTTATTCTTTATCCATCTACCGCTTCTACAATCATAATCTCCACCATTTGGAGACAGTAGCAAATATTGGCCAAAGAAGATGGAAAAATGCAGTAATGGTAGAGAACCCTCAAGAACAATCATTATGAAGCTATAAATCCCAATCCAGATGGTCTTTGGCTTAACTTTATAAGCCACTTTATAAGCATTTCAAACAAACAATAAAAATTCTACACATACAGTGAAGTCATGAGAACATTCCTTTCAGATATGTAAATTCTAGCTCCCTTCTAGGCAGACCTGAATTTGTTAAAGACTATTTTTTCATATGTACAATCTTGGGGAGGATTAAGAGTAATAATGGCCACTTGTGAAAATAGCATTTAAAACATGCTAAAATAGGAAAAGGATCAATGCTGCTCTATCTGGCCATCACTGGCAAAAAACAAGGCATGATGTAGTCCCCATTTCTTGTTGAAAAAGAAAGCCTAGCCCTCTTGTGAAATCTGCTCACTTGTCAAATTAATGTAATTACAAAAATCCAACTCTTAAAAGTTTCTCCAACTTGATCAGGTGCAAAATTTTCCCATTGATACTTGGCTACTAAAATATGACACCAGCATACCTGTGGATTCACATCCAAGATACAAGTTCTTCCAGTCTGAACCACTTCAATGATAGAATCTATTTTGGTACCATAAAGATTTCCTTCATATTCCCCGTGTTCTAAATATCTTCCTGCTTTAATATCTGCCTCCATTTCACTTCGTGACACAAACCGGTATGCTTGTCCATCTTTCTCATCATCCCTCGGTTTCCGTGATGTAACTAAATAAATAAATTGACATATGAGCAAAACAACAATATACAAAAGATATAGCCAGGTGTGCTTTTATGTAAGAACTTCTTACAGAAATACACTGTCAGCCTTAGAAGCCATGAAACTGAGGCCTCTGCAGGCTGCCACATAATTATACATAAGAAATAGAAAGGGAGTAGTTTGTCATGGCAGTTAGAGGGGTTGTAGTCAAAACAATATTCTTTCTAGGAATGTCAAGGCCATTCTATGCAGCACTTGGAAGAGGAGTGCCAAGATGGAAGAAGGAATGCTGGGTATAACCTAGGATTGGGGAATGTGATTGATGATGGTCAA
>JANHFL010006513.1:46259-59786 GCA_032468155.1 Oxyrhabdium leporinum | reverse complement strand
AAAATGAGGACCCAGATTGTTGGGGGCAATATGCTGACTCTGTAAACTGCTTAGAGAGGGCTGTAAAGCACTGTGGAGTGGTATATAAGTCTAGGCGCTATTGCTCTTAGGAAGATGAGGGTCCAGAAGCAAGTATTTTCAATGGTTTTCCTTGCCTTGTGGAACCTCTTTGTTAACCTCTGGGGGAATAGCGCAAGGCAGATCTGTTCTGGTCTGAACTTTTGAAGCTGCTGCAAATTTTGGCTGATGTTATTGATTATTTAATTGTTTTATTGATTGTTTCATGTATTTGAATTTTGCAGTTTGTGACCCAAAGTAATTTTGTTTGGGGCAGCATATAAATAAGTAGTAGTGCTGCTAAAATTCAATTCAAAAATAAATAATGAAAACCACTCACAGAGACAGACACACAGAGACACAGACATACACTCACAAGATTTAATTTTATGGGGAAAATATTCATTACAGAAATAATGGACTGATTGAAAGCATCTAGGCAACCACTGTTAAATGCAAGATTTCTATTTTAAAATGCCGGTTATTTTTTTAATTCATCAGACCATGTTTTTGTCTGCTCCATCTACTTTTCATGATGATAACCTCACTTTTGAGTACAATTGCTGGGCATATTGCCCGACATCAAACATGACTCATAGCTCTGTATTAAGGGAACAGATGCATGAATAAGTAAGGAAGAAATACCATGTCTAATTAGTTGTCTTCAGGACAAAAAGGCCACATATAATGATGTTCTACAAACAACCAAACAAACAAGTGAGGATTAGTGATCATTAGCGACCATTTTGTTCACTTCCTTTTTTATTCATAAGATTCTAGGAAAGATTAGCAGATTTCTTCAGAAGCTGATTGAGTGAATTTGAGATGATGCAAAATTAAACAAAAATGTCAGTCTTAGCCATTTAGGCAAAGAATAACTCTGCCTTCTAAAAAAAAATAGATCAATAAGATTTTGCTTTGTCCTTTTGTTGCAGTGAGGCAAGGCAGGTGTAAACCCTGCTGCAGATCTTCCAAGAAATTATAATTACTTAGTTCCAAGAAACAAAGCTTCTCTGTTCTGTGTAGCTCTTCCTTATACTAGATACCTGAGTGGCAAGAAAATTGCCTAGTATTATGGTAAGAATTATGTGTAACATTTGGTTCATCATCATGCTGCTTTTATCTCTGAAAAATGATACAAGATTCTTTTTTCCATAAGGTTCCAGCATAATGTCAGCAACCAAGCATTGCTGAGAATAAGTTGGACTTACTTTAGCTTTGCTGTTCTGGTCCAATAGTCCATCCCTCTGGTTGGCCTCACACCAGAGGTTTTTGAAAATAAAAAGAGTCAGAATTGGGTAAGCAGGGCCAACTTTTCTCAGCTGATACCCCATAATGATCCCCAGACATGTCAAAATGCCATTTCCCTGCACATATGAAGATGAGGCCTTATCTTGCTGCAGCATCTGTATCTCCATGGTCTACTCAGAAAGACTGAGCTTGCCTATTAATACTCATTCTTCCACATCGGCACCACTTGAGCAGAATGCATAAAAACGCACTCTTTCAGAATAACCGGAGACAAGATTTTCACAACAGGAAATTGAGAGCTGAAGCTTCAAAGTCCCTTATATGGACTTGAATATCTTTTTGGGGTACTTTATTCCCATTTCTCCATATTTTGGTATTAGAATAGAATAGAATAACAGACTTGGAAGGGACCTTGGAGGTCTTCTAGTCCAACCCCCTGCTCAGGCAGGAAACCCTGTACCAATTTTCAGGCACAGCTCAGAATTTCAGATTCTTTTTAGCATTTCACACTTGCTGTTGTAATAAAGTGTGAAAGTGATTTAGTTGGAATTATTTATTTTATTTTACAAGATTTATATGGCTGCCTATTTTATACAACATAATCCCGAATGACTCACAACAGCAGCACCATACAAATAAAAAACCGTTAAAGCCTGGCCAGCTGTTTCTGAAATGGTCAGGTAAAAATCCATGCTCTATCATCATGATGTTGTACTTTTGATTACATTAGATCAATGCTCTGCAGAGTGTAGCTAAGTTGGATAGTCACTTGCATCACGTGCAATCTGATCTATAGAAACAAATTGGACATTGAAGAAACATTAAACATCATTTTCTCAAGAATGGAATGATTGGACATATGTTTAAAATTAGAGATAAACAGTTTTCATGGCTAAGCAAGGAAATGAGACTATAAATAAAATGATTAAAACATTTAAAGGCCATACTCCTCTGGATGGCCGGGGTTTAAAATCCCTCCTAAATTAATATATCCCAGAAGATAGCATTATCTAGTTGACCTTGTTTGATCTCAGAAAAATTAATCTGGGTCTGACTTAGTCCTTCAGTTGCACAGTATCCAGAACTCCCAAGAATAAGAAACTGAGAAAAAATATTGGAAGAAATCAGTGGCAAATTGTATGTTACCATGAAAACAACATGGATGTTTTCATGTGGTCATCAAGGACCTACGTTTGAAGGTGAATTTATTTCAATATTTTAATGTTATGATCTGCTTGAAGGACTTTAATTATTGGCAAAGTATAATTAAAATATTCACAACTGTTTCTTGACATTTCTTTTCTTCCTTAACTGATTTATTCTGACATTGTATAATTGGGAGAATTATTTTCCTTCTATGGAAATTTTACATGCCAATTTTACATAACAGCTGCATTGTCACAGGATGCAAAATTGGAAAACTTGCTCTGGATTGCAAGGACCTTCTATAGGTGACTTTTGATGTATCACACTTTTTTTTTGATGTGCTACTTGAATATTTCAGGGAATGACTTTAAGTAATTAAGTAAAACAAAGCCTGTTTTATTTTCTTTTACTTCTGATGTAGGTCTTTATAGGGACTTGAGATAAGGGCAATCCCAAGCTGATTTGCCAGGAAGAAAATAATATGAAAATGGCATAGCAGGAAAAGTTGAGTTAATAATATAACTTTCTCCTGAGACGAGAATTAAATTAAAAGTGTTCTAATATAAAGCATTCTAGTAGCCTCTAGAGTGGGAACATAATCCTAAATAGATCACAATGATACCACTTGGCTTATATTCCAGGAACTAGTATTTAATTTACTTTATTTATCACATTTTGATTCTATATTGAGACATTGCATCCAGGGATACAAGATAATGTGTACAGAATTATCCTCATCCACAATCCTATAAGATAAAGTATGGCAAAAGTAGGCCCAAGTCCTATAACATAATTTTTTTTGCACAGTTTCTTTAACAGCAATATTTTCAGATGGTACACAAATATCATTTTTTTCTGCACCCTTCTGCATTTCAACCTTGGGCTTAACTTTTCTGGTACACATGTTTTCAAACATTCTTTTTGGGCAAGGTAAACTGGGGTGAGGTAGGAGATGATCAGAATACTTCAACATTCTTGATGAGGTGATATTATTCAGTGATGATCAACAATTCTGTTCTTCCCATATTTGGCATGTGAGATTAGGGAAAAGGGCCACTTCACAGACTATGCTTGTCCTCTTTAACCATAGAAGACTCTCAGACAAAGGCTGCATTGTCTAATATAAATTGCTTTACTAAATAAAATAATGATTAGCTAGGCTCATACAATACACCAAAGCCTAAAGCACAGTAAACAAACCACAGTACTTGTACTAACACTTCAGACTAAGTTACACATTATGGGTGCGTGTCTAATGTGAATTCAATTAAAAGTTGTTTTGATAGATCTGGAAATAATGCTTATTACCCAACCTTGAATGTAACCATCATCTCTCCGATGAAAAGCTATTTCAAGTTGCAGATTAAATAATAATATAACCAGGCACAACCTCAACTGCAACTATAGTTTTGAAGTCTTTTTCTATTTTCCGAGAGAGACAGAGAGTTCAATTTTAGTGAAATAATCCCATGCATGAAATTATCTAAATCCTGAGGCTGTTTTGGACAATGGCTTTATTTTTCTGATAGTGAAATGGACAGAAAAATGGGCCTTGCCTGAAATAAAAAAAAACAAATCCCTTCCTTCCTTCCTCCCTTCCTCCTTTCCTCTCTCCCCCCCTCCATCTTTCACTTTCTTCTGGTTTACCACCTATGAAGATATTTCATGCCCCTGCAAACACACCTTAAACTTAACAATTTATTTCATTATATTTCAGACTTTCTTGGGTACTTAATAACACATGGAACAGAATCTGGTTCTTTGTTATCAGATTTAGATTGATTGTGTCTAACTTTTGAATAGAACAATGAAAACTGCAGAAATAGGAAGTCAGGCTCCATTATGTAGCATTAAGCAAGCATGCTCTATTTGAGCATGCACTATAGCATATGTTAAGGAAATCTGATACGACAATGGAAAACGATGTTACAACAGCCCAAGATTTTAAGCAACCTGAAGTAGAGCAACAAATGCCCCACCCCTCTCCTAAGTGCTCTACCATTAGAACTAAAAGCTGGTCAAGTTATTTTGGTACATGAAATAAATACAATCTCACCAGCATGTCTTTTCTCTTTTGGCAATCAAAAGAGTCTACAGTAAAAAAATAAACAATAAAATGTTTGCTGGTATTTCAGTTCCAACCAAAATCAATTGCTTGTGGTAGCTACTTATTTCTGCCTAACAGCAGAATCATTTCTAACCATTGCTCTCACAGAAATGGCAATACAGCATTTGCTGTTGTGGCACCAGTTCAGACTCTGGCCTGGGTCCTGATATGGAAGCCTCCTCTGTGCAAAAAAGAAATGAGCAAAATAAATGATTCTACAGATGAAAAATTGGCAGGGATTTATGCTTAGCGGAGCATCAAATTGAACACACATGTGCCATTTATGATAGCATTGTCCAGTTGTTGATTTGCCATCTACATATAATTTGTCTATCTGATGCAGCCAGATACACTGAATGTTTCTCAAGTGTCTGCTGTGTAACTAACTAAAATTGTATGAAACGTGTAATTCACTAGTAGGAAGCTAGGCACTCCATGGGTACCAATGCTCACAAAGCATCTTCCTTAGCATCCATTAGACTATATGCCATACCTTATTAACTTTTCTTTTAAAAATTCTAAATCAGAACAGCTCTACTGCATCAGGACAAGGCCCATGGTAGTTCAGCATTTTACTGTTCAAGTTGGCCAAGTAGATGCCTTTCAGTGCTCAAAGATGAGATGGAGGTACTGTATACCCTTCTCCCATTGCCTCTGCTCTGCAACTTATATTTGGGACCAAGACAGAAATAACATTGTATTTTTGAAGATTAAGAGTCCTTGATAGATAAGCCCCTCATTTTAAAGCCATCTGAATTTAAATAAAAGCCAGTTTATTTGTTTGTTTACACCTTTAAAAAAAAACCTCTGGAGAGGGCACAACTGAGTAATGAAATAGAGAGTAACAAAAATAAACAGCATACAATCAAATCTTCTCAAGATGACCACCAGATGTATTCAATGATGGTTAAAAGCATGATGGAAAAGCGTTGTTTTGATGGTCTTGCAAAATACCAAAATTGCATGTGTGTGGAGAGGATTTCATGAATCTCTGGGGGCAAGGTGTTCTAAAATACAGGGCTAACAAAAAAAGCATGTTTATAATTAAGCCCATGTTCTCCTAAACTCACAAGGATTGGGGACACACAGCATGGTTTCTCACAATATCCTTATCACATGGGTAGATTGACAAGGAGGGTCATTAAGCAAAAAAGGCCACTTTGAAGAATATTTTAAACCTGCTGTGAATATCTACAGCAAACATTTCATAAGAAGGAAGTCATCTGAAACTTCCATCTCTTTAGTATTACTAACTTGCATTATACTGATGGAAGCACTTGTCTTCCAATTGGTTCTATTAAGAGGAATAAGTTGGGCTAGTGAAGAAAGCTTTTACTACAAACTGCCAGGAGAGCTTGGCAGTTGGCACTTGACTAAGTTACATGAATAAAGGAAAAAATAAAATCAAGCTGCTCTTGTTTTAGGAGTCAATAAAGGGAAGACCTTCTTCATCCCCACTGTGCATAATGAGCTTTTTTTTGTTGTAAAAATGAAACTAGTATATAAAGAAACTCTAAATAGAGAAATCAACCATGTCATTTACAAGGCTAAGAGGAACGCATAGAGATTGTCACTAAAGAGAGAGAAAAGGAAAGGAAAGGGAAAACATTTTTCTAGAGACTTCAAAGTAGCTGCATAGAGAGCAGGAGGTCACGCCAGAGAGAAATACTAGAAAGGAACTGTAAATAACTTATAGAGACCATAAACTAGTTATGGGCTTGTTTAGAACTAATGGATGGCAATGGGAAAATGTACTGGGAAAATCTACTATAGGATGAATGACATAGTAAATGTGTTTGTTCAGTTTGTTTTGCCATAGCATTTTAAGTGCAATTTCCCACATAATGTTGAAGTTAAGAATGATGGACTAAAAAATGTCTTTGTCTTTTTCCCAACACCTGCTATAGCGGATGGTTGAGCTTTTAGTAAAAAAAAAAATAGAAGCCTCAAATCTGAGGTCCCAGATGAAATTGTTAACCCTGAATTTACCTCTCGCTTTAGAACAGTAGTTTGGTAGTTTCCACTGCTGCCACTTGACTTGACATGCCATCTACTTGGCTGTACAAACAATAGAACTTCTACAACTTTGCTGCCTTTCATTTGCAGTGAGAGCAGAGCTGAAATTACCCTTCTAAATTCACCACGAAATATATAGGCAAAGACATGTATGAATTTCTTGGTATGGAAGAATTTCTCAGAGGTTGGCCTTCTCCATAGCAGTTACAATAATACAACTATCAAAACAGCAAAATCTTTTAGGATGTAGCTGAAGCTCAAAATTCTGTGGAGACTACAGAATGCTGAAGACAGGATTGTTTCAATGAAAGATAGGGCATTCACATTAATCATATTTCATCCATGAAAAATTCTTCAGGTTTTTTAAAAATGGCTTCTCTTCTTGAGTTTCTGAAACAAATTTTCTTCCATCAAATTAAACTAGTTAAAAATAAAGTGAAACAGTTTCTCTTTCTAGCACTACTGGAATCAGAAGATTATTCAGTTTTGACTGTGATAAATACTGCCCGATACACTGATCAGGTTGAATGTCTGCCTGCCTGCATAAATTTCACTTAATCTATAGCATTACATATTACGTAGACTGTTGCATGATACCACACCATATAGGAATATGCACAGATAACTAATTAAGCCAGTGTAAATGGGACCAAACCCAGCAGAGCTGAAACACATTCACCAATCAATTCATTTCTAAAGCCAATAGCTTCTGTGAATATGGATATGTGCAGGAGAATGCTGACAGGCCAGAGAAATGGCCAACGGAAAATAATGTTTTCTCTGATTTTCCATATAAAAATTGCTTCACTTCACAGATATACTCAGTATGGTAGTTTGATTAAATTATCTTTGAGTTGAATCATCTCACTGAAGATTTGCATAGCTATTATAATTTTTTCCATTTAATTTTTTTAGCTCATTTCATTTTCTTGCATCATCTGCTCTAGCTTGAAGTGTGGAACTATTTATTTTATTTGTTTGTAACAGTAGTTGTCTCTCAGGATTGTGATTGACTGAAAAGCCAAATTGTTAAGGGCAACTTGTGCGCTCATCTCCATTTCACCCTGTATGCAGTTTCAAAAGTTAATATTCTCTGTTGGACCTTGGCTTGATCAACTTTCCTCAATTCAATTGAAGCTTTCTGCAATTTTACAATTCATTTTTATTGCATTGTAATAAGTAGGAATTCCCAAAATTGCATGAAGCTTCAATTCTATATATATCCTTACCCTGGGACATGTAATGGTTTTGACCAGATATACAGAGAAAGCTATTATAATGCTTCCAGTCTTCTCTTCTCTTCTCTTCTCTTCTCTTCTCTTCTCTTCTCTTCTCTTCTCTTCTCTTCTCTTCTCTTCTCGACTAGGTTAGACTAGACTAGTCCAGTCCAGTCCAGTCCAGTCCAGTCCTCCAGTCCAATCCATTCCTTGCTTAGCACAGTAGACATTCTGAACATACTATTCTAGTCTCTTTTATTGTGTGGATACTAGAGTTTTTGTTATTAAATCACACCTTGAGAAGCCTGCTAATATTTGTACTTGTGTAACATTAGTACTATTTTGGCTCAAAGTGATCAGCACCTGGAGAATTCATTGGCTGCTAATATACAGAACATAGTTTGTTTTTCATTCCAGCTGGTGACAATTGCATTTAATTAACTGTGTGAAGTTTTCAAATGGTTACGCAATGTGTTTTATTATTTGGCACACCCTTAAAGTTACATGGGGAGAGACAATGACTCAGCATCTGGATACTATTTATTTAGCTATTATCTTTATAGGGGTAAGCATAATGAAACTGAAAATGTTAAAAAGCTGCATCCTAAGATTTGTCTTTTAAAGTTAACATCAATTGGGAAAATGGGTAGAATTAAAACAAACAAACAAGCACATAAACTGTCTCAGTGCTAAAAGAATTCCAGCAGACACGGTGGCACAGAAGGGATTACTCTGTGTCTATCAAGATTATAAGGCTTAATACATGGGACCCAAAACTTGTCAATTCTATCAGATCTATTGGAGGGCAGGGATAACTCAAAGAGGCAATCCCACTCATATCCGGGTCCTGTGTCATGTAGAGCTTTATAAATGACCTCTGACACCTTGAATTGCACCCAGAAGCTCACTGATAAGCAGTGTAACCCATGTAGCCGGGATGTCACATGGGTACACTGAGACATGTCCATAACTACTATGCTGCTGCATTCTGGGCCAGCTGTAGCTTCCAAGTAGTTTTTAAGGGCAACTCTATGCAGACAGTATTGCAGTAAACCATTCGTGAAATGTTTCATGTATGGATGACCATGAGAAAGGTATCCCAGTCCCATAAAGGATACAACTGGCATGCATGATTTCAAGATGCCTTGGGCCTTAGCTGATTGAGAGTTACCCTGATAGACATTTTGATATATTGGTTTTGTTGTTACCGTTTTATGAATTTTTTTATTCTTTATTGTAATTGATATAACTTTGTTCTTAGCTGACCAGAGTCCATATAAATTGGTACACGTTGTACATGTTGTCAAATAGGTAAGTAATAAAGGGGTTCATTCAAATATGCTGCAGGGAATGACTGTAAATTGGATATTATAAATGAAAAAAAAAAGTTACGTGATGTATTTAATAATCTTTAATACCCTGATATACCTTAAATAAAATATGGAATATGCAATTTATTTTATTCCTTCCTGGGTCTGTCCAAATGGAAATCATGAATGCAGTTTTGCTGATCTGAAAGACCTTCTCTCTTAGAATGGAAGACATGAAAATGGCAATAAATGGGGAATGGTTGTATTATGTTCTCTTGTAGCCTTTGGAGACAGTTCGTCCTTATTAGGTCAATTGTAAGATAAATGCCTGAAGGGACTCAGAAATGAATTGAGCTTTATAGATTGAAAATGATTGTGTAGGACCATTTTGGTTTTAATATATACCCAGGGGAGTCCCCTGGAGGAACATGGGGACTTTACAATAAGAATCATTCCTTGTCTGGAGATCTTTATCTCATTATAATAATATTTCACATGTGTGTGTGTGTGTGTGTGTGTGTGTGTATGCATGCACACACTCATGGGGGATAAAATAGGATTCAATGAAAAGCAAATGTTTAAGGATGCTAGATAAATATCCTCATAGATCCATATAGAGAGATGGCCAGCCAGGATAAAGAGACTAGGCAGGTTGCCGGATTTAATATCGGATTGGCTTAGGAAACAATAAACAGGGGTCATTAAGATCAGAGTTAGACTACATAAACTAATATTCAATTGGTGTGCTTAAATAACTTCGTAGGACATGAGAACTATAATAGATGGGGAATGGAAATCATAAACATATTGTTGCCCAGGAATCTCTTATTTTAGAAAATCAGTCAATTTCTCCCAAACTAGATATTGGAACTGGAAGGAACAAATTTTTTTTCAAAGATCAAAGTCTTGACACTGGATGATTTAAATAATACAGTATAACATACAGCTATTTATTTTTATTCATTAAAGTTATTTCAGTTGTTGCTGTTATTGTTGTTGTTGTTTTGGTTGCAGAGAATGAACCATCTGCACCAAAGCATCACAATATAGATTATTTTTTCTAACACTTTTTAATTTTTATTTTTTCTAAAACTTCCAGGTTTATTGAACTACAAGCCATGATTCCTTCCAAGTTAGCATGAAAAAAGCGATGACAGATTTACATGATTTGTGTTGTAGTGGCCTATGTTGATGACTGGCTGTTGCTACTTATACTGAGACAGTATCAAAATATATCATTCCTTTTTGTGTTTCCATTTTGGGTGTATTGGCAGAATCAGAATTCATGCTGAGCTGAAATGAAATGTTTTAGGAACTTCTGGCATATATGCCTAAAATAGATTCCTTCTATGAGTAATTTTTTACATCTTCTTTTCAAAGCAAATAAAACAATTTAATGGCTTAATCTCATCGCGTACTCTAAAAAGTTAGACCAGAATGTGGAGGATCTGAATTCTGATGCTGTCCCATCTAAAGGATCCCGAGCTATTTGGGATCAGACAACGAAGAATACTTAGAAGTAAATAATTTTACAATTTAAAAAGAAAACAAGCCTGTGAAAGGCTGTGAAAAGATATGAAAAAAATACTCAAAATAATGGAAAATAAAAACTTTCTACATCATTTTATTCTTCTTCCACCATAATTTTTATACAAATATTGAACTTTTCAAAATGACAGTATTTGGAATGCATTTGGAAAATGAGAGTACATTAATTAACAATTGCTCTTTATAAAAGGGGTGCACAAACAATAAGAAACTTATGCTGAAACACTTATGTGGTTTGTATGATCACCCACTCAACAATACAATTCTAGGCAATGAACAAATTAAAATCAACAAACGTATCAACAACGCTGAAACTCATCAGTTTTGGGGGCACGCACAACCACATCAATAACTTCCTAAACAGTGATTCTCTTAGCTTTCCTGGCACAGTGCCTGAGGAAAAGCTAAGTTTTTAATGTTTTCTGAAAGGCTATTAGCATCAGGGGCATCGAAATCTGAGGAACGATGCTATTCAAGAGGGCAGGCACAGGGACAGAGAAGGCACACCTCCCAGGTTCCATCAGATGCCATTGTTTCAGTGAAGGGCCCTAGACTATCAGACCTTGTGGGGTGGGTGGAAGTAATGGGAGAAGGTAAACAGCTGTAGGTCATGAAGGGTTTTCTAGACTGATAGCAGCATTTTTAATTGCACCAGGTAACACACTGGAGCTAGTGCAGTTTGTGAAGCCATGGTGTTACACTGATGTATCAAGATGTGCCCATAACTACTTACGTGGCTGTACGATTAGCTGTAGCTTTGGGGTGATTTTCAATACAGCCTTATCTAGAATCTACCGCGGTAGTCCAAAGTGGAAATTCAAACTAAGGCATGAGTGAGTCCCAGTTGGTGCACAAGATATAGTTGTGCAAAAGCCTTCCTATCACCTGATTTTTAAGCAGGAGCTATGGATCAAGGACCTCCAAATTGGGCATTCGTTCTGTCTGAGGGCCCTAACACCCCTCAGACTGCTTAAGGTTCGGCCTGAACTTGTTTCTCCCTATCCAACTCCCTGCAGACGCCAATTAGTTTGTAATGAAACATCTGCAAGAAAACCACCAAATTCAAAGAGCACCAAGGAGCCCGCAGTTCATCTCTTGAGCTATAAATATTTTCTTCTATCGAGACTCTTTGGCCCACCAATTAGAAATAATTGGTGTATAAGAAAAAAGATTTTTACATGGTCTGAAGAGAAATCAGAGCTGATGTAGAGGTCTCACCAATCTGAGAGGCAAGTATCACTACATTCTCCAATTCTTAATTTCCATTGTGCTGCTTTGAAAGCATTCATAAATATTTGTCTGATGGTTCATATGCTGAGTGACATTCCTCCATGGGTAAAGGAACCTAAAAAAAATCCTGTCATCTTGCCCACTTTAGCACAGAGAACAGCCTCTCTTCTTGTGCTGTATGTTTCTTGCATTAAATCCATGCTGGACATAAAGAGCAGCTATAATTGTTAGAGCACATTATCATATCTACAAGTTACACTTATTCAGAAGTGCCAGAGAACAGTCTCTAACTAAGGCTTTCTATTATTTGCAAATTGTTGGTGACCTGTAAACTTTGCTATTAGTGAAGTTTTCAAGTTGAGCTGGCCCTAATAAGAGTTTACCAAGAATTATAAGGATTTAATCAATTCTTCTCGTGGGTGGGCGGGGACTGCAATAGGTTTCTTTGTCAAAGTATCTTTCTTCCCCAGCTCCCTTGCTTCTCTCTCCTCTGTTATCTGCATGAATCTTCCTAGGTGGCTCAATTTCTTTGTGTCCTGCTGTGACACACCCCCCCCTGCAATTGCTAGCTCACTGTTATAACTCACCCACCCCTCCCTGCCTTGCTTTCTCTTCCATAATCTGTCTGAGTTTGAGTGCAGAATATGCCAAGGCAAGGTTGACTGCCTACCTCACACCCAGTTGCCAGTCTCACCAGCCTCTTCATCAAGGGAAGGAGAGACTGCTTTTGATGTAGGCTTACAAAAATTATACCATACATCCCGTGTGCCACCATTCTTTTCTTGTTGATCATAGAGATTTGAATTCAGCAGGATCTCTTCCTTGAGGATGTGTTCCAGAACATAAGCATTGTACTGAAAGAATACTGAGCAATTCAATAGTTGAGCATCCCGTTTTGAAAAAGGAAAATGATATAGTTGTCTTGGTTACAGGGAACTTCTCTCTCTCTCTCTCTCTCTCTCCCTCCCTCCCTCTCTCTCTTTCCCTAAAACATAGAGACTCGTTTAGTGAACAAGATGCCAAATAAGAAACAGATGCAATATATGAAGTTCAGTTCAGATGCAACATATGAAGATATTTTCCATCATCTATCTCTCACCATTTGTGTTAGTGGTTAAAACAGCTCATGGATGCAAAGATGAAGGTGATCATGTCATATGCAACAGAAATTGTCAGAACTGTGCAGCTGTTTCATGGTGCTTTTTTTTTTCATTAGTCCCATTTTAGAAGAATCAAGTGCCTGCAGCACAGTTGTTATATTATTTGACAATAAATATACCATAAGTTCCACAATGATACCAAGTGAAATGTCAAGATTTTGCTACAAAAAGGCAGTTACTGCGAAGGAACTTCAGGGTCCCGTCCCGTCCCCCGCAATCTGGATGTTGATTAGGTTTAGCCTCCCTTAATATTTTATTATACTATACTATATTAATTTATTTGATTCTTTTTATTAGTTTTATTGTTTTAAATGTGGTTTTATATTCTGTAATCCACCTTGAGTCGCCATGGGCAAATAGCCAGCAATATTAATTCAATAAATAAATAAGTATCAGAAACTTACAACCTTTTCAAATAAATATTTGAGAGACATCTTCCGTTAGATTTCATAAATGACAACTGCAGTTTATACATGAGGACCCAG
>JANHFL010006513.1:19506-36857 GCA_032468155.1 Oxyrhabdium leporinum | reverse complement strand
TCTCTCTCTCTCTCTCTCTCTCTCTCTCTCTCTCTCTCTCTCTCTCTCTCTCTCTCTCTCTCTCTCTCTCTCACCTCACTCTCACCCTCACCCTCACTCTCTTCCTCCCTCTCTCTCTCTTTCTCTCTCCCTCTCTCCACGTCCCTCTGTCTCCAGTAAAAATGTAATTTATTTGAAACAAAAATGAACCTTGGAATATTTTTGGATGCACTGGCTGTTTTTCCTGCCAATTTATAGGATGTAATATTGAAATCAAACACATTTTGCTATTAATACTGTGTTCATTGACATATTCTTCTGATACTATTAATACTCTTGGTCTCAATATATATTATTGTTCTGGTTTAAGGATATAAAAGAAATAACTCAAAGTGCACATTTTGGACAGAAGCAGCCTAGCTGAAATAATGCTAGAACAGTTCCTGTGAACAAAAGATTTTGATTGTTTTTATCTGTATATTTCCACACATTGCAATACTTGACTATGCATGGGAGTACATAGCTACTGTAAATCTCTAAGCAATGTTTATTTAGTGACAGTTAACCATTGGTCACCATGTTATTAAGGTAATTGCATTGAAAAAAATACTTTGGAGCCACAAGAATTTCACCATAGTGTTCTGTTTTTAAATCAATTTGATCATGATCAAATTGAGAGAGAATGGTTGATGTAATGTGGAATACATTTTGGCATAACATTTGATGGAGTATTACTATTTGACAAGAAACAATATTTTCCCAATAGACATAAGTTTTCTCCTGCAGGTATCTGAAAGAAAATTGCTTGCTGTTCTTTCAAATCCTTTTAAAGAGCCTTTTAAAAAAGGGAATTGGACCAATTGAGCCTTTTAGCCTCTGCTCTTAGTCTCCTGGGGGAGGGGGAGGGGCACTGCAGATATCATAATACCTATGTATATTGCTTGTATATCCAATCAAACATTTCTCTTATCTGGAGCTCATTACTTACAATGTGGGAATAATTCAGAGACATTCTGTTTTTGGTTACGAACTTTACACTGTGCAGTAGCATATGCATAAAAAGGTGGGAAAGAAACCCCCTGTGCCATTGCCTTTGGTATAAGGATAGTGGTGTCTGCCTAATGGTAATTAGGAAACATATTTTTTTAAATTCATACCCATGTATGTCAAAAATATCTATAAGTGATACAAATTACACTATGGTACAAGAAATTATAGTTGAAGTGCAAAGATCTAAGTAATAAATACTCCAAACAGAAATGGTCCTTTGATTTTAGTGGATTGCAAAATAGTTGTCATAAAAATGTTAAAATTAATGCTTGTTTTGTTTTGGTTCCAATATTTTTCCTATCTCCACAATCCAAAAATGTATGTGTTACTTATGTTTAGTATTTTTCTTCTTTTCTTTGGTTAGTATTAAAATCTATCACATCCCTTTCTATGGTCCTTAATAAAGAATTGGTCTTTCACAATGTTGACTACTCTCAAAAAGATATAACTAGGGCCTGGACTGTTATTGACCTTTGCATACTGTTATTTGGATTTAGTTGGGAAAACAGAAAAATTCAGATGTGGTTGATCTACAAAAGCATTTGTCCCAAAGGTGCTTTTTCAAGAGGCAACTGGACTTTCTGGATTTCTTTGAAGACACTTTGCTTCTCTGGAAGATTTATTTTTGAATGACAAGCCTCAGCTTCTTGGATGACAAGTAAAACATCTTCAAAGAAAAATCAGAAAGTCCAGTTCCCTGTTGAAAAAGCACCTTTGGGGCAACCATAACCTGGATGACTGAGAATCTCCATAGATACAAAAGCATTTGTTATATGTGTAGATTTCAAGGGTCAGTTTGATGTCTGTTCTCTATAGCATCTTGCCAAGGAATGAAAAAGAATGGGGCCATATAATGAAAGTTTGTTTCACATAAATAGAAATAGCTTTACTTCTTGACAGAATAAGCAACAGTTTAGCGTGTACAGATGAAAAAAATAACAGAAATCAGCTAAAGCATCAAAAAACATTAAAGTATCAAAAGGTATTGACAATAAGACATGGTCAAGTGCCACCCTAACTTCTTGATACACTACAATTACCATATACGAGAAGATGAAAGGAATTGTGGTGATGTATAATAAAAAAGGATGACAATAAGAAGCCCAAGTAATGTAAGGCACATTCACAGAAAGCACTGTTTCTGAGTCAAAAAGATGTTTGCCCAAGCAATATAACACTACAGAGGGTCAGTGTCGAAATTCTGAAGAACAAAGAAACTAAAACAAGCTTTTAAGAATGAGGTGAAGTTCAGCATCATAGGAGAGATCCAGCATGGTGGCAGCCAGATTCCACCTAAGTGGTTTTTTAAAAATCCAATTTGCAATCCCTTCAGGGAGCATCAGAGCATTACTGAAGAGGACCCAAAGTGGTTCAGCATATGAGTCATGCTGTTTACAGAACTTGGAATTGAGGCTGCCTCAGTAGTTTAAAAGAGATGCATTGATTTCCAATGTATTTTCAGGTCATGTTCAAAGAGCATATGCACGGCAGGACCACTTCTGAAGATTTTAACACTTGTATGAGGGATCTTGGGAAATTGAGATACAGAAGTTATTTGGAAATCTCTAAATACCCTGGCCACCTGAACTTCTCAATGTCCTCATACATGTGTTAAGGTCTAAAAAAACCCACCCTACTGTGAATGTTCTGTCCCCCCCCCGAAGCGCTTTTAGAGACCATAAAACGTATGATGTTTCTTAAGCTTAATAACCACATGCTATAATTGCAATCTCATGAGATTTGGGAAGAATAGAAATGTTCTTGGTTGAAGTACAACATAATGCAAAAGAGGTGAATTATCTGAGTTATCTGATTTGGTTATCTGAGTGGTAACCAAATCAAGAGAGAATAATTTTCTCATCCTCAGTTATAGGTTTTATACAGACTGACAAATTTTGGGCTATTTCAAGTAGGTGGTCACTAAAGGTCAAACTTGCCTTTGAAATATTGTTGGAGCATTCCTTTTTCTTCTGGAAGAACTTGTAGATAGTGTCCATCCATTTCTTTGGGCACTAATTTGATAGAAAATTACTCATCAGCCTTTGGAAAATAGATGACTTAAGTGGCGGATATTTATTCAAGGGAATGGGGCTATTGAAGCTGATCCTATTTTCCCTTTATATGTGATTAGAACTGGGTGTAAATTGAAAACATACACCTAATGAGCTGTTAGTAGTTGTGCCTTGTGCCTGTCTTCAGTAGAAGCCTTTTGTAATCTCCTTTTTTCCAACTTTCAAAGTTTTCCACTTTGTGAAACTTTTCAGTTTAGCGGGCCAATACATTTTATTTACTTGGTCTAGTTCCTAGCTTTAGATACTATAGAAGGTGAGCCATGTTAATCTATGGTTGCCAAAAATCAAAGGGTGCTACTTAAAAGACGATTTCTTCCACTTCCCAGGTTTAGTGTGACTAAAACTTTGGATACGTAATTAATAACATCTTGTAGAGTTACTAATTATGTATTTTTATTAGAAACTATTATTAATCTTCTGTTCATCCGTATAAGGAATCTGGACAGCATATGATAAATATGAATGGAATTAGTTGCAGTATACAATAATAAGGGGACAGTCTTTATAAAACTGTAGAGAAGCATGAAAAATAGCCAAATGCAAACAATGACAAAAGTTTAAAATGGTAGTTGAATAGGTCTATTCCTAGCAGACATTGAAAAGATTGTAATTTTGCTGCTAGACATAATCCTATGAGGAGGGGTACCCCAATACAGGTAATCATTGCTTATTGACTGTCTCATGCAGTGACTGTTATTGTAATAGTGAAAAAACTCCAACTTTGCAATCAATCCTCACATTTATGGCTGCTGCAGCATCCCATGGTCATATGATCACCATTCAGGCACATTGCAGCTATCTTGTAACAAGCAGAAGGCAGAAGTAAAATTGTATGTTATATTCACAATTTTTCACTTAGTGACAGCACCACTTCACTGTACGATTGAAGGAGAAGTAAGATGGACACAAGATTTTCTGCTTAGCAATCATGCCGTTTACTTGTCAGTCCCAGTTGTGGTCTGCGAGGATCACCTGTTCCACCATTACTGGGAAGATTCTTTCTTCTATTATTGCGTCACATGCCATCTCAGCTCTCCCAATCATCTGGTTAACCAATGCAGAAATGTTGAAATAAATGAACTAAGCAACAAAATGGCATTTGTATTTCTAATTTGAAAGTTGTTATTCTTCTCTCATTGTAGGGAAATAAAGTTTGGTCCATCATTGATTTTTTTTTTTCATAGACAACTGTTGGTGTAGAACAGTATCCATTGTATATTCTATTCTATATGAAAAAAGGAAGATTACATCTTTTTGCACGATGAAAAGCAAATGAAATATAAGGGTTTACCAAAAAATAAAAGAAGGCTTATATTTTCTTATGTTGAAAAGCAGCCATAAGTGCACTTAGAAGACTTTTGAGATTTTCCTTGAAATGTTTTTATCTTCACTTTCCAGGAAGCCTTTCTGAACATATACTTTGGTCATTTTTTGTTGTTTAAGCAATACCAAGTGGAGTCAAATAACAAAATATGATTGAAAGCACTAAAAGAAACTGAACTTGCCTTTTCATCAATTCATTCAAACAATTCCACATATGCTTTGGATATGTTCAGCCTTTCACAGATTTGTAAAATCAGAATTTTGGCACGTAGCCTGGTGGCACCAGTTTTGTGGTAGATAATCCTATGTTTAAAATAGAAAAAATACAGGGTAGATGTTTTTAATGCACAAATGTATCTGAGTGTGAAGGCATTTAAGAAACCAACACATGGATTTCCAAGTAAGGAATGGCAAATTAGCACTTCTCCAAATAAGTGGAGATGACATTGCTGTTATGATTGAAGGAGTGGTAAGTATATTCCCCTCATGGAAGCTCTCTGCATTAGGAGAGAACTAAAGATTGCTCACTTGTGCTCCAAATGGTTGCTTCTTGCAAGGACACCACAGAACAGAAGTTTACCATAGGTTTGAGCTCAGGAGAGAAAGGGAAGCCATTATGTCCTCAGTTGTTGCAGAGCCTCCGGACTTTGCTAACCTCACTTTTTAATCAGTTTTAGAAATTACCTATTTACCTATCTCAAGCCTAATATAGATCTTCAAAATGACATTGGTAAAACTACTTGGTGAGTTGATCTTCTGGATTACAAGGAAAATTAACGATATGCTTAAGAATTTAAAGAATTTGAAATAAATAAAGACTTTAAAAGGTCTTTAAGAACAAGACTTTAATTCAAAAAACTTATAAAAAAACAGTTTGCTAAAGCATTCTTTTGAGATGGGAAAAATAAAACTGAAGAGAGATCAAATCCTATGACAACTTCTGAATGAATTAAACACAAGACTGTTGGAACAAAATGAAGGAATACAAAGGTTCCACCATTTGTTCTGATATCCAATTTGCTCTCTTCAGTTTCTTCATCTCTGCAGTCTTTCTTCATGTTCATCTTTAACAACTTCTTAATTTCAATCCATAGTTCCTCAGGCTCTCTATCAATGACGTTCATGGCTTCAAAGTAATTCCTGTTATTCTCTTTGAAAATAGTAATTTTAAGAACGTATTATGGAATGTGCCTGTCATTCTTCTTCCACTTTAGATTGATTTGAAACTTGCAAATGAGCAGTGTGCAATTGATCCAACAAATTTAAATTTATTAAAATATACACATTCATAGACCCAGCCCCCTCCTCCCCAATAATTTATTGTTAGAGTTTCTAGTTAAGGGTAGTCTTTGATATACATGCAAAGAGCAACTGCATTGCTTAGTGATGAAAATTTCTACACTCCAGGTTGTTGTCATTGATCAAATTCCATGGTCATGGTTAGGCAAGGCAACTTCCTGCTGGCTTTCCACAACCAAGTCAGTAAAGAAGCTGGCAGAAAGTTTCAAGTCCCAGGTGACTAGCAAGCAAATCAGTAGGCTGGCAAGTAGCTACTGTAGGGGTGGTATGAGGGAGTACTCAAGAGTGTAAGAGATGGATGGCACGGCTTAGGGAGAGCATATGGTGGTATATGGGGATGCATAAGGATGTGAGGGATGCATGGAGGGGATAGAAGAGTGTGCACAGGGATGTGTGAATGGGCAGCAGGGTATGAGTGCAGAGGGGCTGAGGGATTGTGTGCAGAAGAGGGAGATTTATTCCAGTGACATGTAACCTGCCCAGTCTACTTCCCCATTGATTTTATGGAGAAGGTCACAAATGGCTACCACATGCTTCAATTGATCATAGGTGGAAGCCGATAGCCAAGTGCCCAGAGTGCAATCATGTATGCCAGTGACCAGTCATAACCACCATTCATTTATTGCCCTCATAATTTCAACTTGTCACTGAATGAATCATAAGTTGAGGGCTACCATTACTGGAGGCTTGTTTTACAGTCAGCTTTGGCCAAGTTTTGCTCTGTCATTTCCATGTACCAATAATATCACCAATTAGATTTTTATACACTCCATCTGATTATGTCCACATACATAAATGTCTATGGAGATTCTCAGTCATCCTGGTCATGGTTGTCCCAAAGGTGGTTTTTCAAAAGGCAACTGGACTTTCTGTTTTTCCTTGAAGATGTTTCACTTCTCATCCAAGATTATAAGCAAAATGCCTTCAAGGAAAAACAAAGTTCAGTTACCCTTTGAAAAAGCATCTTTGGGACGTCCATGTACATAAGTGTCATTTTGGTTGTTTAAAGACTGTGTTAATAATCAATAAATTATTGGACTGGAAAAAAATGATAAATCATTTTCTTGCCTCCCTTTATTTCCTTAGGCTATTTTCCTCCTTAATATTTTTAACTTTGATATACCAGTCTCCAACTAGCAGAAGCACATATTGCTTATATGTTCTGTTGACTTCAGATTGAACTTGACCATAAACCTCATAAAACTCCTTCTTCTGCATCAGTGGTTGGAACATAAACTTTGATAATTATTATATTAACAGGTTGTCCATGAGATCTAATTGATATTATTCGGTCACTGACTGTATTGTACCTAAGTATTGCCCTTACTGTATTGTTTTTGACTATGAAAGCAACACCATTCTGTCTTCATTTTTCATGTCCTGAGTAATAAGCAGTGTGATCTTCTCAGTGAAAGTATCACATTTAAATCCATTTCATTTTACTGATTCCTAAATGGTCAATGCCTAGTTCCTTTAGGTGAACTTTCACTGTTGAATTTTCCCATGTTTATCTTTCTTATGTTCCATCTTCCACTGCAATTCCATCTTAGACACTTTGGGTTTTATTTTTCTGCATGGCCAATTCAGTAACTAGTCACATTATAAACACCATCAGAATTTTCTCAAACTCAGGTCTAACTACTGTGGAAAAAAAGGCTAACCAAAGTGCTACATTTATATTTGCCTTTGATAATTTCATTATGTTATTTGGAGCCTATTTCAATGTTCTGTTAAAAAGGCTCTGAATTATTCTGAAGTCACCAATCTGAAGTCACTCGGTAAGCTATATAGTTGAATGATGGTTTACTAAACATGTAATAGACTCATTTTTAAGTGTCAACAGATATTGAGCTAGCCTTGCATATAAATTCTGTGGTCACATTTCCTATACCTTGAGTAGCATTTCAATGATTTTTTTTCGGTCTATTTCATATTCCAGTTCTCTCCAGTTCTTTTTTTGGGAGGATTCTGGAAGTACAGTTATTTAAGCTTGTGCATGCTTTTTACTGAATTGGTTTTAAAAGTTAGTTGTTTATTCTGTCTTCCAATTGCTGCTGGTAAAGAAAGTGGGACGACGACTTTATATTTCCCAGAATCAACAGTTTAAGATATCAACATGCTCATAATTGAATCTTTATTGTATGTATCATGTCAAATATTTAAAGGGAATTGCTGAGAATTATTGCTTGATTAGTAAAATATGTGTAATTGATAGAGTAAATGTCTATGGAGATTCTCAGTCATCCAGGTCATGATTGTCCCAAAAGTGCTTTTTGAAAAGGCAACTGAATTTTCTTGTTTTTCTTTGCAGGTGTTTTTCTTCTCATCCAAGAAGCTTGGAGGTTTGTCTGTTTTCCTCAGGGTCACCTGAGTAGTGCAAATGGGTGTGGAGCCTTCTTGGAACTGCTGAAAGGATTCTATTGTGGAGCTGTGCTTTCTGCAAGATGTTTTCAGCTCTGTGTCCCTTCACTGTTGAACACAGGCACATGTTGTTTGAGATGAGTCTGTGTTGTCTGCATCTCAAACTGAAGTGCAAATGGTTCCTGTAGTCTCCAACACAGTCCTTTATGCAATTCCAAGAAGGCTCCTCACCCATTTGCACTTCAGTTTGAGATGTAGACAACAGAGACTCATCTCAAACAACATGTGCCTGTGTTCAACAGTGAAGGGACACAGGGCAGAAAATATTCTGCAGAAAGTACAGCTCCACAACACAGTCCTTTCAGCAGTTCCAAGAAGGCTCCACACCAATTTGGCTCCACACCATATTCTGGTGACTCTGAGGACACAGACAAACCTCCAAGTGGCCTCAACAACTCTCTAAAAGAATGCAAATGATCAGCATCTGCAAGGAATATAAATCCTTCCATTCCCCACCATCCAGTCATCCACGCTTCTTGGATGAGAAGCAAAATGTCTTCAAAGAAAAACACAAAAGTCCAGTTGCCTCTTGAAAAAGCACCTTTGGGTCAATTGATAGACATTAGGATTTCAGGAACTGCTTAGAATGTACAATTGTCTCTTGCTTGATTTGCTATTATTCCTTCTTACATTTAAGAAAATAAGTTGAATATTAAGAGTTTATTAAGTTTTAATACTTAAGAAAATATGAGAAATAATAGAAGAAAGAGAGCTGATTTGGTCTAGCAGTTAATGCACATTCTAGTTCTGTCTTAAACAGTAAAGCTGGCTGGGTGACTTTAGGCCAGTCACCCTCTGCCAGCCCATGATACCAGGCTTGGGTGACAAGCTAGTCAGTCAATTCCTGTTGCAATAAATGGATCAACCCTTCATTGATTAAAAACAACAACAACCTTTATTTGCAAGAAAACATAGGAAGGGGAAAAAGGTAACAAAAATAAGGAGGTTGATACTAACCCACCAAAAAACACAATTAAATTATTGGTGAAGAGAGATTTGGTTTGTGATGGCTAAATAATTTTCTTATCACTATTTAGATATAAAAAACTGAAATATTTCTGGATCTATTTCCTTTGCGAAAACTCAATATTGAAACAAAATAATTCTGAGTTTCACAGAATCCTTATAGATAGCTCTTCTACAAGTTATTTGCTTATTTCCGAGAGTCTTGTTTTGGACTTCAAACTAACCTGTTTAATCACAGAGTCATTCAAAGACAGAAGTGTCTTAAGATTCAAATTGGTTTCAGAACCACTTTTGCTTGTGTAAAATTCATGCCAGCACTCTGTCTCCTCCATTCTATTTAACCCCTTAAGGAAAAGTCAGGCAAAAGCCAGTGTATTGAACTAGAACCCAATTTTCATCTGTTGTTATGGTTACCACAAGTAGAAAATAATTTCCTGTAATTTATCTTAAGATCATTTATGTCAGATACAAACACAGATTAAGCTGAATACCATGGTAATTTCTTTTCCAATTGTGTTAGTAACCATAAGATATTCATTTTTTACTTCATAAATAAGAGCTACAGTATGTCATGATCAGTCAGAGAAGATAAAATGAATCTAATTAAGTACCATCAGAAGATCACTTTGCTGTTTTTATTGCCGCAATAAAAGTTCCCTTACCTTCTTATTCTTTCTGAAATGCAGAGATTATTATGGAAATAGGATGAGACCAAAGAAGCCTTGCTTGACCTAGACCACGTACAGCAATATCCTCACGCCGTTTATGGAAGGAGATGAAACTCAACTCCTTGCTGTGACCCCTTTTATTTAAAATGAATGGAGTCATATGTATGCATCAGAAAGGTCACATAGATTGGTTTTTATATAAATAGTACAATCATTAGACTGATCGATAGGGCTCTCAGTTCACTGGTAATCATAGAAAATGGGCTTAGATGTATTGGCAGAAGAAGCTGACAGGCATTCAGTGGTATACATTGCCACATGTTTGCTGATTTTTATGCAAAGCACAATGTTAAGACAACAGTTCTAAAAACACAATGAGATCTGATATGAATAGAAAAGTTGTGCTACAGTTGGATTTATGCCAAAGATCAAATAGATCTTCCTGACAGTCTGACTTATTTAGAAAAGGATGGGCTGAGATAAAGCCAGTTGCAGATATCTGATGCTGTCAAGCCATTTTAACAAGTCACTTTTCAGATCTGGAAAAATTATACATGGAAGTTGGTCTATAATATTTACCAAAGCTAGGAAAAGCTTTTCCTTGACCTCAAGAAAGATTAAATATATTTTAAGTTATGTAGAATTCCAATCCTTGTTGTTGCCTTACCTTTACAAATGATGACATGCAATTGAAAAGGTAATAAAGTACTTATTGAATATTTGCTTTGAATTTTCATAGTAATGAAATAGTATTTCAACTAGTCACTTGCAATGACTAGTTGAATTACTATTTCACAAAACACTCTCCCAAAAACTCTGATAATTACCAGAGATCAGAAAGAAGCAGGTATTCAGCAGATAAGTAAAACCATCTGCTTGCCTCAACATAATTTATTCATTGTCCAGCAACACTATTCTCCATATCCCCACTGGCATCAACTCATCAGCCAGTGCTGGATAGAGATAGGCAAATAGTAGTTACCTTCACCAAGACATGCTGGCCAGGAGCTTTGGATAGAGGGAGAGATAGCAGATAAGGTAGTCATACTGCCACTTTCATTGCCAGGAGCTTTATCTTGCAGGAATCAGAAGAAAATGAGTTCAGGAATAGTGCTGTCCAAAAGCTTTCTGGAGATTGCTGGTCTTGCATCTTGATGAGTATAACATTAAAAGCTGAATATCCTGTCTTATAGTCATCAAGGTGCAAGGCCTATGAGTTCAAATCCTTGTAAAGGGTTGAACATGCAATATGCTTACAACTTCATGAGAACTGGATAGGCAGCTGTTGAGGCATGATTTAGTAGACTCCTGCACTGAGCAAGGGGATGGACTAGATGGGTTCCCTTCCAATTCATATGCAACTCAATATAATTATATGATTTTATGATTATCTCTTAAAATGGCCTATTTTACAAGATTATTATGAGTATAAATTTTAGAAGGGGGAAGCAATTATATATGAACATCAAAGTTTTATAGCAGGTAATTAGTTCTCCCATTGAAAATCACTTTATCTTAGAACTGCTAACATTTGGTCAGATTGTCAGATTGGAAATACCTTCATGAAAGGAAGCATGGAAAGATTAGATCCTATCAAATATTTGACCTGCGCACAGTGGCTTTGATTTTCCCTGAATTCTGATGTTATTCTGAAAATTTAGTTTATGGAGGCAGAGGGGCAATTGTAATTTGTTTCAAGAAAACACTTTACATTGTCTCACATTGTACTGAGGAAACCTGAAGTTTTTTCATACACATTGAGTATGCCCAGATTTCTCATAAAGTCCTTGCAAGTCCTGGTTGAGACAGATTAAGAGAAGCATTATGTTTATTTCGCTTCACATTAAAAACTGAAGGAGCTTCAAGGGGATGCTTTGCTCAAGCCATCACCAAAACAATCTACCTCCTTGAGGATCTAAACAGCCCTATGAAATTGATGTTTAAGTATCATTGCTCCTATTATCTTTAATTTCAACTATTTTCCTATGATGTACCAGGCCTAATAAGCTGGTCAACAGATGAGTTCATGTAGAAATCGGGTTACTGGATGGTAGAATTTTAGAGTTGATGAAACCTCAAATATATGAATCAGTAGGACTTCAAAACTTCTCAGTTTGACTAGGAATAGATGAATCTGTTTCATTTCTTTGTAAAAAAAATAATCAAATCTAAGCTCCTTTCCCCCCACATCATTTTGTGATTTGTTTGTTTATTTAAAGAAGTGTACACATTCTATAGTTCTCTTTTTATTGTACAATGTATTTTGTAGACAACTTTCACACTTGCTTGCATTATTGTATGTGTTTTTAAAATAGAAGTCAAAGAGTAACATTGCAAAAGTTGAAGAAGCACAAACATGAAACGTTAAGATTGAGTTGGCTTGCTTATTAGTTCAGGAAGTGTGAATGAGATATTATATTGCCATACGAATCAAACTAATTGCTTTTGTTTCTAACTTTGGCTGGAATATAACTATGGATATTCTTCAGTGCCTTTGAATTGTTGATCAAACTTGTGAATTTTTCCATAAAGAGAAGCCCAGTAAGACAATTAAGGGTACAGAGGGAGATTATACATACATTCTATTTAAGATGAAGGTTCAGGTGAAACAATCTCTCTCCCTCCCCTCCCCCCACTTCTCCATATTTAAAATCTCATTTCATGGATTGTTATGTCATCAAATTTTAAAATTGCTCCCTGAGTATCATGATGAATATATGATTCTGATTTTTTCAAGCATGCCCTCTTGGGACAGAGTTATCTATATATGGTTAACTTCTCATAGTTTGTTGGCATTTTCTAGCCTTATTCATGCAGGATCAGGATGTCTATGAATTGCTATATCATTGGAGATTATGATTTGATGGAGAACTATATTATACGGGCGAAATGATGCTGAAATGGCTAAAGCTGTGAAGTTGTGACTGGGGCTTAAATAGCAGCCGCTATTGCCTCAATGTAATCGGTGACCTTCTGAAGTCAGCTCTTTGCGGGTAATCTATAGCAGCCCTCTGCCTGGAATGCCTTTCAATTCATCATTTCCCCAGAGATTTAAAACAGTCATCAAAAACATTTTTTTCCTTGCTCAGGCCAATTTATCTCCTTGAAGGCCTGATGATTCTCTTTGAAACTCCCACTGTGCATTAAATATTACAAATTCAAATCAATATTCTCCCTCTTAAATAAAGTCACAGTTGTCAGAGTAAGAGGGCATAATCCAATTTATGTTTTAGCCAGGTGCAGTAGGAGGCACATTCTCAATGAAGTAGAAAAAGTTGAATAGATTAAAAGAAACAGCCATTTATATCATAGTTATATGTTTGCATGGGCTCACATATCATATGTTGCATATTCTTATAGATATGTGGGCATCACTTTCCTTTTATGTCTCTATTTGCTATATTATTATAAACTTGTGGACTTTCATAATGTGTCTAACTATATATGAATTCACACAAACACTCACATTAGGATCTTTATCCAAAGATATCTCATGGGTCATTGTGGTATGTTAGGGAAAGATAAAAATTACATGAGCTGCATTCAATGGGTCCTGAAATTTTATAATGCATTTAGACTTATATACCATTTCACAATGCTTTACAGCCCTCTCTAAAAGATTTACAGAGTCAGCATATTGCCCCCAACAATCTGCCCCAAACATTTTATCAATCTCGGAAGGATGGAAGGCCGAGTCAACCTTGAGCCTAGTGAGATTCAAATTGCCAAATTGCAGTCAGCAGTCAGCAGAAGTAGCCTGCAATACTGTATTCTAACCACTGCACCACCACGGCTCTTAGGGTACAAAATAGGGTACAGAAAGAAGAAACTAGAAGATGGAGCAATACACAAAATGTTTTTGGATAGGCAAACAAGACAGAGTAACTTATATAAAGATATATAAGAACCATAAAAGTATGATCGACAGCAATAGCAGTATGTAGGTTGAAAATAGAGACTAATGGTAATAACTTGACATAGAGAGACAAAATGAGAAATACTGCTTAAGAGGTTTAAAAAAGAAAGAAAGAGAGAAGGATGACCAAAAGAAGGGAAAAACAGTAGAACATAGAATCATAGTGCTGGAAGGAACCTCAAAGGTCTTTTGCTCCAATCGTCTACTTAAAACAGGAGAAATTATTCTATCCTGGTCAAACAGCTGTCCAGACTATTCTTGAAAATAGTCTAGTGATGGAGCACTCACAACTTTGGGAAGCAAACTGTTCCATTATCAATTGTTCTCACTGTTGGGAAATTTGTCCTTACTTCGAGGTTGGCTCTCTTTTTATCAAAGTTCCATCCATTACTTCTTGTTCTGCTCTCCGGTGCTTTTGAGAATAAGTTGATCCCCTCTTCTCTATAACAGCCCTTTCAAGTATCAGAAGACAGCTATCATATCACCCCCAATTCTTCTCTTTGATAGACTACACATACCTAGTTCTTTCAATTGTTCATCATACACTATTCTCCAGACCCCTGATAATATTTTTTGCTTTTCTCTGCATACTTTCTAGGGAATCAGCATCTTTTTCTATGGTATCAGTATCATGGTGATCAGAACTCAGTGCAGTATTTCAAGTGTGGTTTCACTAGTGCAGTATAAAGTGGCACTATCACTTCATATAATCTTGATACTATCCCTCCGTTGATGCAGCCTAGGATTGCATAGGCTTTTTTGGCAGCTGCAGTACATTGCTGGTTCATGCTTAAGTGGTGGTCCATTAGGACACCTAGATCCCTGTTACAGTTACTACTATTGAGCAAGATATTGCCTATTCTATATCTATGCATTTGGTTTTTCTTGCCAAATTGAGTATGTCAGTACACTTGTATATACAGTATCTCGTTCGTGGAGCAATACAGATAGTGATATCTTGGCTTGCAAAGTATTCTGTGGATTAGAATAATAGCTTGTATAAAATGACATTTGGCTGTATGTCTGGCATCAGGGCCAAAATGTGTGAAACCAACTAACAGTCTCCTTACTACTAGTAGGAAATGCTGCATGTGGCATGAGTACATTTAAGGTTGTAACCTAGACCATGATTTCCTACTCTGAATAAAAATATATTATGTGAATGCTATGACTGACTGAAACCACAATGGATGGTGGAGATCAAATACTTTGGTTTATTTTCCATAGATATCTAGCACAAAAATATGAAGAGTGCTTATGGAGAGTTCATGCTTTGTTCTACATATAGTCCTGTAATCTTGATGGATATTATGGGTGACTTATTATGTGTTTATCAAGGTAAGCATACTTATCTCACAAATTAAGTCTTTAAAACTCAAGGGTGAGATTTACTATCACTTGGACAGAAGCATTCACAAGTCTGATGTTAGCAAGGATGGATGCATATAACAAATTTTTCATATTCCATATGTCTTGTCTTGTATGTTATCCATAACTGTTATGTAATTCTATTTGAGTATGATCCAGATAATGAGGAACTTCACAGACTTGTTCACTGAGCAGTTGTATAGATCATGCTTGCATAATTTAAGTCCTTGATCTGAAGCAATAATCTTTTTATGAGCCTCTTGTGGTATGTGGCTGGAGTTGGAATTCAGACAGAGACACACCAAAATGCATTAAGTACTGGTCTTACAATCAAGAGTTATGACTCCCCAAGGGATTGCAAACCATCTTCCAGGGCTTGGCAGTTCAATTTTCTCCATGTTCAGGGTTGATTCGTGGGCAGTCACTTCTTTTAAGAATACTGAACTGGATTAACTAGGATTTTCCATATGCTATATAATGAGAGAAGGAAGATCACCAGTGATAATTATCTCTTACACAATAGAAGTATGACTTATACATAGTTTTAAAGCAGAAATGTAGGAGCAGGGAAGTAAGAAAAAAACCCTCAAAATACAAGAGGGATTTAAACGGGTAACCAAGGAGTTCTATAAAAAAAGTTGGACTGAAGCTTTTCACCACTGAGATGAAATGCTATCCACTCATCTTTTGAATTGGCAGAAAAGTGTATCAGCATGAAATTAACTGACCTTGTTGCTGAACTTATTCTGCTTCTGTTGCTTTTGTTCCCAGTCAACCTTGACTTCTCTTCAACATAACAAAGCCAAATAGATTTTAAAGACCTTGATATAGCTCTTGGATGGTTGCAAAATAAAGAGAAAGACATTAAATATCTTAAGGTTAACTTAGGATGATTTCTTTCATGGGCTAGAGTTGTCATGAATCTATTCTTATGGGGACATAGTTTGTATCTTGGTTAGGTGCGAGTGAGGAAAAACATAATGTAAATTTGGAGCTTGGTTACATACTAAATGTTTGTATTGTATTTAATTATGTGGCATCATTATTCTTCTAGGAAGTCCTGGGAAAAGAAGTTATATTAAACTTCTGCAATCAGAACCTAAGATCCTATTCTAATAATGTTGCCAAAAACATAAATGTTCTGCATCTCATAAAGCTTCTTTATTTATGCATTATATATGTAAAAGAAATAACTGTATGATTGGGGCAATTGTAAGATTGTACAAATACCCCAAAGAAAGCAAATGACAAAGGTGAGAGCAAAATGGGAAGGAAGGAAGGAAGGAAGGAAGGAAGGAAGGAAGGAAGGAAGGAAGGAAGGAAGGAAGGAAGGAAGGAAGGAAGGGCTAACGTTTGTCATTCAGACAAATGGCTCTGTGTTTGAAGACTGCTATCTTTCAAGAGGAGAATAAAGACAGGAAAACAAAATGGAAAGAATATACTGGAAGAAGGCATGTTTGACCATTTGACTTCCTGAACACAGTCATTGTCAGGTCCCACCTCTCCTCTTTACTCAAGAAAGCAGAACTCTTGAAACAATGTATTTCAAACGGAAACTTTTATTGAGCAGAAGTGATAGCAGGATAAAGTAAAGCAGATTCTAAATCCCTTTAGGCAATACAGTTAGAATTAAAGGCACTAGAAACCCTTCCCCATAGTCCGATGTGCATTCAGCCAATCCACAGGTGCAAAGATGTTATTGTAATGGTCTTCCTGAGAAATAGATAAGCGCACTTTCTCAGGGCCATCTCCTTTCACTGCAAAGTGAAAGAATCCACATGGGCTTCCCCCTTCCCTTCTACATTCCCTAAAAGGTGAGAAATACTTAAGCCAGCTAGGCATCAGAACATAGGTTATAAAATAGCAACTTTTAAAAGAGTCCCCCCCACTTTACCAGTTGAATGGCAGCATTAATTTAAGGATCTGACAGTCATCCCATTTAGTTGCAAGTAAAATTATCCCCAATATAACCTGTCAAATTTCAATTCTCAAGAATATTAAATAGAGGAGATGCCAGGTAAGTGGCAAAATATTTCTGCATTGTAACAGCATTAGCTTAAAAAGATCAAGTGAAATACTTTTTCCTGGGACCTTAGAAAGCTGTAGATAAATGAAGTAGCTCATGGGAAGACTAATAATTTAATCATTCCTTTTGATCTGGAGCTTTGCCTTGGAAGAGCCTGCACCCACAATAACCGGAAAAGGATTGTTGGATCACCATTAGTAATGATGAAAAATAATAATAAAGAAACTAGATCCAATGCTTGCTTGTCAGTAAAATATATCCTT
>JANHFL010006512.1:0-22509 GCA_032468155.1 Oxyrhabdium leporinum | reverse complement strand
TAGATCCGGAACGTCTCTCATTTGTCAATATTTTGTTAGGTATTTTTCCTGCAAGTGTTTGTTTATAATTGTTACAATTTCTTTCCACAGTTTATCAAGCACTTTATCTATGAAATTGCTCAGTATCTGTTCTGGTTTTATACTTTTGTTATGAACTCATAAATGTTGAGTTTGCATTATCTTTTAGTTGAAAGCAATAATTGAAATAAATTGCTAATGTCTTTTTAGTAGTTGGCATATTATGTTAACATTCCTCTTGTAATTTCTCTGATAAATGTTTTAAAAGTACACATTAATGGTCATGCATGCTATTGAGTATATGTGCATATAATAGGCATTATGGTATGAGATATTTCTATTCTTTAGTGATTTTATTGCTATCTTCACAACGCAATATGAGAACTTTGGAATAGACTTGAACTGTCTGTGAAAATAGGTAACATTCTGTGTACATATAATTATGCTGCCATGTCCTATGGCTGGCTAGAACATTGCAGGAAAGAGAGGGGAGATATTTGTTAACATCAACTGAAAAGTTTCCCTTTTGTTTTGCTTTTCCTATATTGAAAGCACTAGTTTTACATTTCTATTTTATTAACCTCATGGGATATCTCAATATTTGAAAAATGTAACATAGTTAATGAAAAATACTCATATATTTTCTGTTCTTTTATAATACAATAGGTAACCAGAAACTGACCTACTTTTCTGGGGTCTTGAACTAAAGCAGAGAAAATCTTTAATGATTTATGGATTGAAGCTGGTAAACTTGTTTTCTGGATGCATCAGCAACTGAACAAAATTAAGTTACCTTCCAGACAGTAAAACTATAAGCTGTACATTTTACACTGACATCTTTTAACATTAATGATGCATCAAGGACAGTCAGCACACAGACAGGTTCATAATAGAATAGCTCCCTGTAGACTAGTCCTTTAGGGTATTGTTTTGGAATTGTTCTACCTCTAAGAGAGTATTTTAAAATATTTTTATTAAAGCAGGGAATTCTTCTTATTTAAACCACTGTGCCTTTCCACTCTTATTCTAATGGTGCTTATATCTATTACTAAGCAGACTACTTAAACTATAACATACAAAGATGGATTTAGTGTAGGTCAGTAAAAACAATGATAATAATTCTTGAAATGCTGTATAGAAGATTAATATACTCTTTTTCAATTTCTTTCATTCAACTGTCAAATTCCTTATCATCTCTCCTTTTTTTTATAACAGACAATCTGATTAATTGTAGCTTTTGGGTATTAGGTCTTGAATATATTTCCATTTATATAAAATAATATTATTTAAAATAGTATTATTTTAAAATAAATTTAAAATAATATCTTCTAACATATTTTTATATTTGGAAGATAAAATGGGGTGATGGATAAAAAGTGTTTCTTTCTTTCCCAGTGAATCTGCAAATAGTCTGTTAGATTAATTCGACATCATCACATCACTGATATAATAACTGCAAGCTCATGTCTTTTACTTCTCTTATGACATGACATTTCATTTGGGGCAGTAAACTTGAATGTCCTTATGTCCTCAGGATTCAATAGCTGTTTGTTGGCTAGCAGTGAAATTTCTCCAACATCACAGTGGCATCATGTGATGTATTGTGACTTTCCCCCGCTTGGCTAAACCAGGAGTGGGCGTGGCCAGCATATGACTAAACCAGGAGTGGGCATGGCCAGCATCCAGCCTGCGGGCTGCAAGTTTGACAGTGGTTATGCTTCAGAACATCATAGTGAAAATAAGTTGACTCAGAGGACTAACCCTGAAGAGTGCCCAGCTGCTCTGAGTTTGTAGAAAGTAGCTGCTTTGAAGGTTTCTCCCATTTTGCTGATTGAAATGCAATAGTATTCAAAATGGTGTTTGGAACGAGAATGTTACTTCTATTTAGTGCTTTAATTTAAAAGGGGGTTTTAATCAATGTTTCATCAACTCAGAATAGTCTTTCAATGGCTTCTGCATTTCCTGCCCCAAATTTTGTATAACTTTGCTGTCATTTAGAAAAGCTGTAAAATCTTGGCTTTTCCTGTCAGGCCCTGGGACAGGGTGATTCATGAACCTGCATCATAGACATAATATTATAATTTGTTCTGTATTTCCCTGGTAAAATGTCTTCTTTCATTTTTGTCATTGGCTATTTTTTCCCCTACTGTTCAGTTCCATAGTTTTATATTTCTGTATGTTACCTTGAGGCACTTTGTTATTGTGTGGCTTGTAAATCAAATAAATACATAGCTCAAATAAATACATTAACAGTGGTTGTGTTCTGCTGAAAAGAATACATGGAAAGGAGGCAAGGATGTCTGTTAATTATATTAAATGAAAGCTGCTATTGTGGTCTGCTTTGCTTGGGAGTCCGTCTTACTGAATCAGTGGAATATACTTCTAAGTAGACATACAGTGTAGGTCTGTTTTCCGAGTTCCCACTAGACCTTAAAGATAGATGATACTTACCTTTTATTCACAATAGGTGGCAGTGTTAGCCAAGATGATGCATAAAGTACTAAAATCTCAAAAACAAGCTGTCTCTCTTATCATTCAGTTATGACAATTACCAATTAACCGTATAAGTCTCATTTTAATAAAGCAGCTATCAGCAGCTAATACCTCAGGGAGTTTATATACAGTGAACTATCAAAATCTGTGATAGAGATTCTACTTTCCCCTCTATTTTTCTGTACAATTGAAAACTGGAAATAAATGATAATAGCAATAGCATTTAGATTTATATACCACTTCATAGTGCTTTACAGCCTCAAATTGCCCACAACAATCTGGGTTCTCATTTTACTGACCTCAGAAGGATGAAAAGGTGAGTCAACCTTGAGCTGGTCAGAATCAAATTCCTGGAGTGAGCAGTGAGTTAGCCTGCAGTACTGGATACTAACCACTGGGCCAATGATATAAAAAGGTTAAATATTCATAATTTCATGCCTCTTTTAAAATTTATATGCTTTTCTAAACCTGCAGTGCACTTTTTATTGACCATGTAATTGGTTATATCAACTTACAATTCTATCAACATTCAAATGTTGTGACAAAGAATTTGTCATCCATTTCTCAGTATAGCTAACACTCATTTTGTATGGATAAGGTAAAAAAAAAGATTGTAGTACTGAAATGACATAAAACATTATGGTGATATATTTGATACAATTATACATTTTAAAATTCTACCATTCATTAAAACTTGATTAACATTGTACAAATCAGATCAATCTTTTAGCTTTATCTTTCTTCATTGATACTTTAAAACCAAATTATTATTGAAGCTGCTTGTTTTTTAAATGTATTTATCATGTGAACACCCATCAAAACAGCTAGAACTTCAATTGCACAATATCAGCTTTGCACAACCCCAGGATCTGTAGACATTTCTGCTTCAAAATATATTTAAATTAGAGAGCTTCTTTGTTACTCATTTATACATTTTAAGTAAACTGAAGTGTTGCTAATCAATCAGAAAAAATTCTGGCCTATTGGCTTTGTTCATTAGGTTCTGCTGCTTTTGAGGTCAAAATTATTGTCCTACAGTAGTAGGAGTCATTTGAGACATGTTATAAAAATCAGAACTAAATAGTTGTAGGATATCATCTCTGTGGTGAAGAAAAAATGAAGCAACGGAAAAGAATCATTGTGGATTCTAAATATGATGTACGGATGTGGAATATTCACATGCAAATGAAATCAGACAGTTCCTGCAGCTTATTGTGTAAAATGATAAGCTGTGTTATAAACTTAGGGGTGGCACTTCGTATATTATGTGTTCAGGGAATACTTTTGAGTTTTTAATAATAAGGTGTAATAATGCTAATTCCCTCAGCTCTAAACCCAATTTTGGTCCCTGAAAGTGAAAGTCTGGAAGAAGTTAATAGCTTCCTCAGATGCAGAAAGTATTCCTGGTAAGATATGTGAATACATCTGTTTGAAAATCACTCAGATTCTTAACTTTCTGTCACATTAGAGTTTTAAATTTCTTAATTATCCCTAATTCCTAATCATATGAAAATATATGTATATTAGTGGAATGACTTGCCTCCAGAAGTTGTAGGTGCTCCAACACTGAGTTTTTAAAGAAGAGATTGGACAACCATTTGTCTGAAATGTTTCCTGATTGAACAGGGAGTTGGACTAGAAAACCTCCAGGGTCCCTTCCAACTCTGTTATTCATTGCTGCTTTAATAATTAATATCCAGATTTATGTCAAATAACTAAGTAGAATAAAACCTATTTATTACTTGGATGAAGACGCTTCGGTAACCCCAGGACTCTAGGCTGTGCTAGGAAGCAAAATTAAATAAGCAATTGAGAAGACGACAACAAACATTTCTGCTGTATTGTCAAACAATCCTAATGGATGAATCCAGGAAATACTCTGATCAGATTAAGAAAGGTATTTTTAAATGTTATAAATTCTTTTCTTCCTAAATCTCCACATTATTATTAAAGTGGATTAAAAAGACTAGGAAAACAGCACTATACTGGAACAAATAAACATAGTTCCAGGGGTTGCTCAAAGACTGCAAAATGTGTGCAAGCTAAGGTAGCTGGACTAGCAGGAGACTAACACTGATACATTACAAATTGAAGACTGTTATGTTGCTGCTTTCTGAGCACCAACTGTGAGTTATCAAACATTGCCAGATAAAACCAGTTATTTTCTAGCAAGGACTTTCTCCTAAGTTTTACGCCTATTAGTTATCGTGCTTTGAACTGTCACCCATACTCAAGTGCACAGTTTTGCTGTGATCTCAACCTCTGCAGGTCCTAGACTCCTAGACTCCAGTTATGGATTACTTGAGGCCAGCCACTTTTTTGGCATGTATCAGAGTCAGGGAAGTAAGATTATTTGTTTCTGCCAAAAACTCTTTTAGCAAAGAGATAACAGAAAGGTTAGTCACATGCATGAATTCATTTTGGAATGAGTGACAAATTGGAACTTACAATGGTCCATTTAGATTATATATTATTTGTAGGAAAGCAGATATATAGAAGAATAAATAAATACAAATGCATGCCCCATTTGGGATGCCAATTCATGTCAATTTATTCCCTTCAGTAATAGTTCTTTAATACTGTATTATTTTGGGTCCACCACTAGCATAATTACAACAATAATAATCTGCTTCACAGAATTCCTGGGGGAAAAAACTACAAATGACTAGTTTAAGTGAGAGTATTGATTTAAAAAAAAAGAGAGGGGGCAGGAAGGCAGAGAAAAATGTGGGAGAGAAGTGTGAAATTGCAAATGAGATTCATACAAAATGAACTATTAATGAAACAAAAATGAAAAGTGAATTTACTTAGTAACATATCCTATTCAAAGAACTACCAAAGAGGAAAATACATGTCTACCAAAACTGGCAGGACAAGCTACTTATATAAAGAGGCAGCAAACCCTACACTCAATACTATGGATGTTGGGTATTGAAATATCTGTGGTGGTTTTAGTGGCCTGGCACGGGCTGCTCTTCTGCTAGTGTGGGTTGCTTTTCTGCTAGTGTGAGTAAAAGGGGGGGAAATCCTAAATTCTGGCCTTGGAAGACAACTGCACTGACATGAAGACTGACGAGGTGATCCTAGCTGTTAGCTAGATATGTGACATGTCAAGACAGCAATCCCATTGTTTCTGCCTAGTATATACAGTAAGTGTTGGGCAACTAGATCCTTGAAGGGGATTGTTTGGACACACATCCCTGCTCTGATTAAAAGTTGGACAGAAAGGAGAGAGTAGAGGTCTGTGCATGGAGTGCATGGAGTAATTGGAGGGAAAAATTAGAGAGAGAAGTTAAATTTTCAGAGTAGCTGTTGGTTGCCCTTAGGGAAGCAAGAAGAAAAGTTCAGGGGTAACTTCCCTGGGAAAAGATAAGATCCAGAGAGATAAGTAGGTGATCAACTGTTTATAGTGAAATGCAAGTCTCTAGGGAAGGATTGGACCGAAAACACTGATATGTGCTTTCCCCAATGGAGAAGCAAGTGTTTGAACAGGAGAAAGTCAAGCTTTGCTGAACACATAATAGGCCATTTCACTCAGTTGTCAAACCTAGCAATGGAGGAGAATGCAGGACAGATACAGAGAAAGAAACTCTGGGGGAGAGATTTAGAAGGAAACCTGACACCTGATGAATACCAATACTGTGTATACCTTTTACAAATACATACTATAAATAATGTGACTGTATTATAGCAGGGTTTCTCAACCTTAACAACTTCCCCAGCATGCTGACTGGGAATTCTGGGAGCTGAAGTCCACATGTCTTAAAATTGCTAAGATTGAGGAATGCTAGTATATACTAAAAAGCATAAACATCTCCACTATCTTGTTGTATGTCAATTGCCACCATATATATCCAGTCCAAAAAATAAATAAATAATAATACTATGGCAGTCTGCAAGCAGACAAGCAAGGTCAGAGAACACCAATATCTCCATTATTTATCCCTGAATTATACAATAGATGTTCTCTCCTATAGAACTATCCTAAATTAGAACACCACTATGATAAACAAAATAAATAACAATTCTTCGGTTAACAGTATTTGGTTAGTTGTGTAACACATGCTGGAATATCACATTACGCAGAGTGATAAGGGAACTTGTATAGTTTGGGCTTTGCATACTATAGGAACCAGTTGATTTTGGTTTATTTAACAAAACATGTTACATTGATTATGGCACAGCAAGCAGCATGAATCTATAAATATATTTCCGGTATACAAATATGTATAAACCTCAACACATTGCTTATCTCCATTGCAGTAATTTACCATGCAGAACTGTTTGAAAGCAATGTGAAAACAATTTAATGTTAGTGAATAATATCTGTGATAAGCAAAATATACAACCCATGCTAGATAAACAGTTACAACAAACTGACAACATAAAAAGTAGCTACATGGAATTGCATCAAGCAGCATAGATTTTTATTCCTGAATTTAAAATTACATTCCTCCCCATATAAAATATTGTCACTGAAATACTCAAGCAGTTCAAACAAAGCAAAACAAAATGTCAGAATTCAGTTTGAGACAGGAAAACAAAATAGAGGAATTAACTAAAATGCCTCTGAAAATTTCATATCTTTGTCTTCTTTCAAGGAGATGCTATAAGTCTGTGACCAACTGCCACAATATTATGCTTCAGTCTTTGCTTTGTATTAGATTGATCTTTATATGACCTAAGTACTGATTTAATGATGAAATCTAGTTGCTTACGATAGGCAAGCAATTGAAGGGTCTCTCATGTAAAAAGGATACCACATTTATTTTTACAACACTAAATCTTATTTTCTTTGCTTTTCTAGCCCTAAAGGACAGTAAAAAAAATCAAGCACAAAACCTGGCTCAATACATTTTATAGTGTAGCAGATCATTAAATTATGCCTCTTGCTATAGTATGTGGTAAATTTCTGTGTTCCACCATTGAGCAAGAAGGCTTTCCTGGAAAATCCTCTATCCTTTGTTATTATTTTTCTGTTATCAATTTCGGTTTTATAAATATGAAATATGCTTACAGAAGGTCAGCCTTTAGGGGATATGGGATATAAAGTATTAACGAAGCAGTAAAAATCCAGATTGTGCACGTTCATTTGAATGCTAAGCATTCTCTTTATGGTGAGGATGGACAATTTCCAATTTCTAATCTGTGCAGAGTCAGCCCATAAACCCATCTGATTTATGACTTTCGTAACATAGCCCTTTTATTTCTATCTTTTTTAATCATAGTGTTTTCATGGGTTTCTTCAAGTGTTTACCTGCCTGATTGCAATGTTCAAACTACATGAAATCTGTTATACTTTCTGTACCTCTGCAATGCTATGCCTATTTGTCATGAATTATTTCTAATTGTGATGAGTCAACTCCACACTTACCAAAGCAACACACAGTTCAAATTATTGGCAGGTAAACCAGTCTGATTTAAAATAATGATGTGTATCCAGGTTTGCTACTTATTGAAAATTGTTTCAGAATGTGAAACTTGGAACAATACACATGCGTATATTAAACTTTCTCAATATTCCTGTGAAAATGAATTATTTGATAGACTTCCAACAGACAGTTATGAAAAATGAATAAAGCACATTACTAATGCAATCACTATAATTTGTTAAGATGCTGTACAAATTGCATACAAGCCACTCATTCTTTCTACAAACTTCAGAAGTTGATTTCACTGATTTAGATCTAATTGATTGATTAATTGAAGGATTTCAGCCTCATAACCTACCTGGCTTGATCAGTATTTATGCAGAAATAAACATAAGTGCATTCAGTGCAATTTATTTCCATTTATAATTTGAGTTTTTCATCTTATGCATTATCTCCACATTATTTGAATATTGTCCTGGATAATTTTGATTCCATAAACTTACTCCTTCATGCACAATTATTCAATTATTTTGAATAATAATTGATAGTTTTGATTCCACAAACTTACTCTTACATGCACAATGACAAGCAATATACTCCTTCCCTACTATATTCATGGGTGATATATATTAATATTATTAATTAATATGAATACTATTAATTATATTATCATATATGATTATATTATATTTATAATGGCAGATATATATTTATACAATTTCAAGAAAACTTAATGAATTACTTAATGAAGACGATTGAGAAAATATGCCATTTTTTTCAATTAGTTGTCATTACACTGTCCACACTTGTCCCAGTATGCCCATTTTTTCAAGCAATTTTCCTATATGTACCTTTTTAATTTTTAATTTATACATTTTTCAAAATAGTTTACATCTACAATGTCATAAAATTATATATTATGTTGATGCTGCAGATTTGTCATTAGGAGCAGGCCATATATAAATCCTTTACTTATAAACTTCTACATAAATCTCCAGAATTATGAGGACATTGGTTAGATATGTAAATGAATATTTACAGAAGAATCAGAATTGCAGAATTGTAGGTTCTATCCTTGAACTTCACATTGCTATGTTTCTATTTGACTAGAACATTTGAATGTATAAACAAATAAAACAGATCACTATGTCTCATCCATACTCTGAAAAAACTGTGCATAATAACTTTATGAAGATAGTTTATACAATGATCTTTCCACAAGCTGGCATTTTCAATGGTACTGCATTATAATTTCCATAAATCACAATTAGCATCTATAGCAGTCAGAAAGTCTTTATATTTCATTTCAGAATTCAGAAACTCTATGAATCTTTGTACATTGGCCACACTTCTTTCTTTGAGGTAACAGCTGCCATTGCCTGTCTTCCATAGGCTTCAATGTGTCATAATTCAGCCCCTTGCCCAGGACAGTAATACTTAGATCATCCTGGTAAATTGATGTCCAACCTTTTTTTGAAAATTTCTAGTAATGTTAGACCCATTATTTCTTGAGCCCAGTTGCTCCATTGCTGAATAGCTATTATGGCTAGCAAATTCTTTTTTTAACCTCAAGTTGGCTTTCTTTGTATACAGATACCACCCATTTGGTACTTGTCCTATCCTTTGGCATTACAGAGAATAAATCCACACTATCTTCTTTATGATAGCCCTTCAAATATTAGATAATTGTTAGTATTCCCCTTAGCTCCTCTTCTTTACATACCCAGTTCTTTTCAGCAATTTTCATAGTACTTAGTCTTCATGGTCCTCATATTTTTGTTGTTCTTCTGAGTTGACTCTTTCCAGTTTGTCAACATCATTCTTGCTTGTGAGCTAAAATATGACACAGAGTTCCAGGTACAGGCTTACTAGTATAAATTACAATGGAATTATCATTACCATGATTTTGGTATTATAAACCTGTTGATGCAGGTCTATGTACAAGGTGTACAGCTACACAATCCTTGTGAAAAGGTTCAAGCAGCTAAACAGCTTATCTCAAGAGGTAATCTGTATGATCTTCAGCATAATACTTAACAATATTGTTTTGTTTACCTATCAATCAAATACCTAACAATCAAGATAGCAGTGTTAAAAATAAAGGCTGTAGAGCAGGGGTGTCAAACTGGCAGCCCAAAGGCCGGATGTGTCATGTTCAGACCACGCCCATCTCAGCTCCATGAAGGGCAAAAACGTCACGATATATCATGTGACGGCAACATGACACCATGATTTTGACACCCATCACTGTTTATTGTATTAATCTTAAGGGTTTATTATATCTGAAATATAGCTGCATTGCCAAATAAATTAATTATAATTTATGTTTTAGTTATAATATAATTTAGTTATAATATAATTTGTGTTTAGTTTACTATACAGGATAGATTCACCTATATAATAATAATAAAAAACACCTGCAACCACACGCTATATAGTTTTGAAAGAAGACAGCAATTAAGATTTAAAGTTGTTTGAAGAGAATCGCTCAAATAAATCATAAGCTTTGTATACGTGGAGTCTGAACATTTTGGATTATATTTCTTTTCTGTGATAAATGAATCTGCCACATTAATTTGAAAACCTAGCATTAAGAAGTTTGTCAATACTAGGTTGTACATAACTTTGAAATAACAGCTTGGAAGAGCCAAGAAATCATTCACTAGAAGTTAAAATGCAAGCCCTCTTCTCGCATTTATCATTGCTGAAAATCCCATCCTGTTCTGGAAGCTTTTAATATCTTTCCAGGTCAGTGACAACCAAATGCCACCTTGGGTGAACACAGTTATTTAAGACTCTAAGAACACCATTCATGGGAAAAACAACAACAACTCTGTAGGCTACCTGGCTTAATGTGGGACATTAAGCATAAAAATTACTGATTCCAAGAAGTAGCATTCAGATTAATAAATCTGTAAATAGTAAAGCTGCAGGTAGTTCCAAATTTATGTATGTGACTAATTCCTGATTAGGCTTTTATGAAGCCAGCTACCTGACATATTCATGGACTTTCACACGAATTCAAAATGTAATTGGTTTTCATCTGTACTTCTCTTATGTTTCTCTGCTATTTATTTCGTTTTTCTGTTTTCCTACTAGGAAAAGAACATCTGTTAAAAGGAAAGGACAAAGCAGATCCATGTTTTACTGATTTGTATTAGAAGTCTGAAAGACCATTATATTCCTAACTTTTGGCCATGCTCTAATTGAAATGTGCTGAGCAAGTTCCATGTGGCATGATCCAATGCTGATGGGAAGGTATTTTTTCCTATTTTCATCAAATCAGTACCTTCCTCTTGGTAGAAACCCAATGTCAAAACCTGTCTGTACCAACTATCGTGGGATGTCTTAGAGTGGTTGATTGGATAAAGATGCTCCCTCTTCTTGTTATTGTTTTTTTTTTAATTCAAACCCAATTTTATTCAGTATGCATTTTTAGTTCTCACAAATGGGGAAAACACATAAAATATTTCTTTACCTCTTTCTATAAATTAGTATCTTCTTCCAATTTGTGGTCTGAAATTTGCTCATTTATGGCCAAGAATTATTAAATGTGGTCACTTGAATGGGTTATTCCAAGGACTTTATAAAATTAGTAAAACATTTCTAAGTGCTAGAATTGTATACCTTGTAAACCACTTTATTTATTGTGTCTGGTATATTAGTTTCCCTAGCATTATTGCCAACAACCATACGAAGCAAATACTTCTTACTTATAGAATAGGGAATGAAGGTTTCTCTCACAAGGTTTCTGTTGATATAGTTCAGTTACATTAATTGTGGAATAATTTGCCCATCCTCAGGAAACTAAACAAAAAGGACTGCATTGATGTGAGAGCCATGCCGGTTATTTGTTGTGTTCACCATTTAATGAATCCAATGAAATTATGTTTAGAAAACACACTGATCATTTAAAATCTTTCTTTCCCCAACCTAAAGTGTATAGGGCTGCAACGTTTTGAAAGATAACTTGGAATGGAACCTTGAGTCTCATCTATACGCCCATTGACCCTGTGAACTTGCACAATGAAGATAACTTCTAGAAAGGACCTAAATGTAACACTGTGAATGCACTGCCTGGACAAAGAATTATATTTTCAATTGTCAATAAATCACATCTGTCAGATACTTAGAAGGTGTGATTTCTATAACCTACACCTTTATTGCACAATAATTTATGGCTCTCAGAACACGTGACAGAGCTTTTGATATTTCTGGAATCTAAAGTATACTCCATTGTTTCATTTACTAAGATCCAGTTCTCACAACTCTTTTCCAGTTACTATTATAGGAAGAACGTATGTAGATTTATACCATGGAAGAGATTGTTCTTAATGCAAAGGATAAAATGTCACATTTAAAAAAAATTAATTTCCCCAAAATAGTATGTTTCAGTGTAAAATGCTTTTGTGTATGTGGGTGATATGAGATATTAATGTTTACAAAAGCTATGTTATTAATGGACGTTCCTCTCTCTACCAAAGCTCTGTCCTATGAATACAATGTGTGATCTACATTTGTATGAAGACTAAAACATCTTCAAAGAGTTTCAAATGTATTCATGTAATTAAATGGGCATCTTGTAATTCCTTAGGTAGGAATTACAGTTTAGTTTTTGAAAATGAGAACAGAGTGCTGAGATATTTAGAAAAGCCTTCAAGAAGAAACAGAGAATATTTGGAGATGTTACTAAGATCTCTGAAAGTGCTGCAAATACTTTTAGACTGTCTTAAAGTTTTTTCTATATTTTATGCCATAACAAAATATTTTCTAAATAATAGATACAGTAATCTAATGGGAATTCTCTGTCTTGTACGAGAGAAAGATAATTTTACTGTCATATTCTGATTCTTGGTTTAAATTCATTCTATTAAAAAAGCATTCAATGTAACCAGAATAAAAATTATTCTAACTTCGAGTTCTGTTTAGTGATCACATGTTTAGTGATCACTATAATGTATTTTTTCTGAGATGTTAATCTACATTAACCCTAATTTTACTGTACCATAGAAAGTCATGCCATCCAAAACTTAGGGTGCACTATTCTAGTTCTAAACTTCTCCAATTCTCCAATTTTTCAGACCTACTCCCCAACATCTGCATCTAATCCAAGCAGCAGGCTGCAAAACAGAATTTTGAATTGGGCAGTACTAGTCTTTCTTCTTCCTTTGCATCTTGGAAGATTTTACATTTAACTCGTGACTTTCTCCCTTGCCAAACAAACCTAGATATATCTGCCATTGCCTAAGTTGTATATCAGTTGTCAAACTAGGCATTATTTGAAACAAATACATTTATTTTTAGTGACAGAAATTCTCCCTAACAATGATAATTGTAAATTCTCTAATGTCAGCATATTCTTATTCATTTCAGTCCCCGTCATATCATAATTGGTTTTTTTTTTTAAAAACTACTATTCAGACTAATAACAATATTTCACTTTTCTCAATCTTAAAACTGTTTCCCCATAAATCTTTTCACTCTTTCATCCTCATGTTTTTTGTTAAAACCTTCATTTAGAAAGATCTTTTCAACAGTTTTGACTGTTTCTTCAAAAACATTCCTTACTCATCCTAACCCTCACTGTAGGTTTGGAAATTTCTCCATTTCTTGGAAATTGACCACTTTTTTTTTTTGCACTCACAGACATGTGGGTCTCAATAGTTATACTGAGTGATTATTATTATTGATATATTGAAATAATAATATATATTGAGAATATATATTGAGTATATAATAATTATATACATCACAGGTTTCATTTGTTGACTGAATGTTCCCTGAGCTAACGTTTCCTCTTGCAGATGTTTCACGTGTTCTGTTCCTTCATATTAGGTGATATATGAGATACTATACAATAAAGATTTTGCAATAATTTAAACTAATTTAATATAAAGTTGTTGTAAAAAGAACTTTTATCTTCCGACAATGTCCCTTGTCTCCAGATTCTGTCTTTGTGTATGAATATTTGCATGTGCATGTCCATGTGTTTGTGTATGTGTATGTGTATGTGTGTGTGATGTGAGTTTATTACTTCATCTCTGTGTTACTATTTTATTGTACATAAATATTGTTGAGTCATTAGAAAATATAGTTTACGACAGATTGTTCTCTAAATTCAATATAGTTTTATTTCATACTCTTCTAGGATTATACCTATGAAAAAGCGTTAACTGCTTCACTTAAACAGTGATTCAATTAAAAAAGAAAGCATATTAGCACTTACTTAGCTTAGCTTAAGGAAGTTAATTAAGGAAATTTCTGGGGAAAAAAGATAACTCAAATAATATAATGTATTAGTTAAGAAATGGACAGAAATTTCACGCTATGTATCAAAAAAATTAGAGACGAAATATAAATATTGTTGAAGTGAAAAATAAAAAAAAAGTTTCTAAAAACTTTGGGAGAAGCATCTTTTCTCTTTTTTATTTATTGTTGTATATTTGTCATACAAATTATGTCCATAACTCTCATTAAAGATTTATCACAAATCTTAGATGCATTATAAATGTTATAGGCTTAATTGAGATTCTAATCAGACCTAATTGCTGATACCATAAGAAATTGTAAAAGAATCTCAGTTAATTTAGTCTAGCCTTCTCTTTCCAGTATTAAACCAGTTGCGTCTGGAATAATACTGTGCCATAATCATATTCCTGTATGCAGAGATACATAATGTAAGTGGCATATTTCTTGGAGTAGAGAGTTTAGAAAGAAAAATCTGAGGAGATCAAACTTTTGAAATGGGTGATAACAGATATCTAAAATTGGAAAAAAAATGAATAAAAGATTTTTTAAAGTTATTTGTAAGTATATAGATATCAGGAGAGGGTTAGGGTTAGGGTTACATTTGTATAAGGATTAAAAAAATAAGAAAAATTATTGAAATGGATAACAGAGCAGAATATAATATTTATAACCACAAAACATGGCTCAGCTTTTATGCTTTCCTACTAATATTGCAGAACTATTAGATTGCATCCTTCTAGTAATTAAGTAAGCAACCCACTTATTAGGATTGTTTTAGTGAACTGTTCTTTTGCCATTTCACATTTACCGTATTTCAATGTGCTTTGTGAATCATGCTTTAGCAGATCATTAGGATTTGATCATTAGACTAAATTTGAAATCTTCCTGCTGAAAATCATGTTCTAGAAAAGAATTCCAGGATGCAAAAAATATTCCTCCTTCATGTGTTTTCCAGGTTGTTAGCTATACTCTGTCATTTGTAATTGCTAAGTGGATGTGTACTCATAATTTTCATTCTTTGCTACCTTCACAGTTCTCATATTCCATTATTACAGCTAAGGCAATGACATAAAAATATATTAAGAGAAAAAGGAATGATGTTGAATCCAATAAGACCTTAACTATTGTAACTGTAAAAGGTCACTATTAATATGTCATGATGATATATTAGTAAAACATTAAACAATTAAGAATGTCACATTAGCAATTGAGCTTGATTAGTAAGTTCATGAATAATAATAACATTAAAAATGACAGAGCGGAAATTTCTGGTATTAAATGGGTTGCCATTCTACAGATACCAGAGAAAAAATGTTGCAAGGAATGAATGCAAACACAATTATTCTTTTAACCATGCAAATATTTTATTAATGACTTAGACATTCTTTAACACTTAAATGGAATCATTTATATTATGCTCAGGGAATTCAGTTGTGAAACAAGTTTATTTTTCCTGTTCACCTGAATATTTTTAATTAAGTATTGTCCCCAAAGGTATGTAGATATAATTCATCTTTTTGTGTGCATGTGCAAGGTGACAGAGATAGAGCATCATGACAAATAAACACAGCTGGCAATGCCATTAGACAAAGTGAACCAATTACTTGAAGTGTAAGATCCTGAGGGACTGCACTGGTAGCCCACCATCTCTCTACCTTAGTCCTAACCTATTTTTCTTTTATTTCAGAGGACAATATGCCACATGCATTGCCTTTGAGCAACTGAACTATCATCAGTGCTCAGATGTGCTGAACATTTGTAGCAAAATCTGTTTTGCATCCCTTTGTAATAGCAGCTATGCTATTACTACAGGTCTCAGCAAGTGTATTACATGCAAAAAATGGAATATCCATTTTATTTGCAATTTAAACATGGGCTAAACACCAAGACATGTCCGTAGGAGTTATTTTTATAGTTTTGCTTTTTTTCAAAGCCTCTAGTCATGTAGGATCTGTTTGCTGCTAGCTTCCTTGGTTTCTTTTCTTTTCTTTTTGTTTCTTTTTCATGAATGACATAAATGTACTTTAAATTGAATGCACATAAGTACAGGAGCAAAACTACAATGAAGAACCCAGGTGCAATGTATGCATGTTCCCTTGCTCTTTGGAAGTCACCTTTGTTATTTTCAAAGCTGTCCTTATCAACATGACTAGCCTCTTTCTTTCTTGCATAGTCAGTCATATTCCCCTCAACTCTTTCTCTGCTATCCCACTGTGGTCATAGTGGGAGGCTGTTTCTGGGAGGAATTAATCTGTACATAGTATTGTGCACTATTTGGATACTGACAACTTGTGATTATTTGGATGACAAATATTCAGCTCTAATGTCATATATTAATTATAGGAATACTATGATGCAGCTGTTCCAAAACATTAGTGCCATTTTAGCATAGGACAATGCTGGATCAACCTTATGAATGACAATGCAAATGAAACACACTTTGTTATTTTTAAATAAGCAAAAAATTTAAAAAGGGACAGCCTCTTTCACATGCATAAAAAAGATATAAAAGAATTTCAGAATTGTTGCATTAAGCAATCCTGTCTTAAATGTACTGTTCTGTTGTGGTTCTTTTTCCTTCTTTAATGATTTCTATATTATTCTAGTGTGAAAGAAGTAAAAGTGATATAGTTCATGCAGATTGTCCTTCAGTAGGTGCATCTATATAATAAGGACACCCATGTCATAAATGCTACTAAGTGATCACGTGAAATTTCATGTTACATTTATTCAAGATGCAAACAATTGTGGAAAAAGAATGTAGGGAGTAGGGCTAATGTAGATCCTATGCCAATTCTACACAGTATTCAAGAAAGAATTCTGTTTACACTTCTGTGATTAAATTAAGAGCGGTGATGGCACAGTGGTTAGAATGAGGTATTGCAGGCTAATTTTGCCGACTGCCAACAGTTTGATCCTGACCGGATCAAGGTTGACTCAGCCTTCCATCCTTCTGAGTTGGTAAAATGAGGACTCAGATTGTTGGAGATAATATGCTGACTCTGTAAACCACTTAGAGGGGACTGTAAAGCACTGTGAGGTGGAATATAAGTCTAAGTGCTATGTTACTGTTAAATCCTAGTTTATGCAGTAGACTTAAGTCACAAGGAAACATCACTTCTAGAGACAGTATCCTAGCAACTCCTTTAGATCTAAATAGAAAAGAAAGTAGAGGTCCTCTTTTAGATTTTAATGAGTTGATTACTCCATTCACATGCCATTCTTTCTTTTCTCACTTTTGATAAACTGTTGTACAGAATATGTCTATCAGTATGCAAAGATTCACAATGGCAGGCAGCTATCTCTGTTCAGAATTATTTAGCATTTATATCTGCCAGATGCTTAAGGCAAAAATGCATTGCTTTTCCTATGTATATGCATTTCTATATATGGGAAAGATAATCTGTGACAATTCTTATTTGATCATATGTTGTTGAATGTTGTATAATATTTTATTTACTCACAACCTTTCTTTTCACAAGTATCTTAAACAATAAAACATTGTTATCAAATGTTATGACAATTTTCAGCATTATTCCTGTTAGAGGGTTTTGGGTTTTTGTTTTTGTTTTGCTCTTTTGGGAATCTAGACTATATTTTCTTCACAAAGGAATTCTAAATTGGATTTCATTTCATCTGAAGCTAGATTTAAGTTATGTCAATAGAACTATTTACAATATTTTTATGAGCTTCCCATGCATATTTTCAGAGCAAGTTATAGAAACCCTGGTAAGTTTTCTTTCAAGTTAATTCCACCCAATAGTCATAGGTAAACTATTTTTTTAATATATTTAATTTCTTTTATCAACAAAAGTAAAATACAAAACATAAAAACTAAAATAATTTTAATCATTAATTTAAATACTTGTAATGAACTTGTGCAACGTACAGAATGGGTCATAATACTAATACAAGCTGAAACAAAGTTTGAAATCTTCCTGACAAATATTTTGCACATTCCCTTTTAATATATTTCAATATGTTGTTTTTAACATTGTTACCTAGTTCTCAAAGTGACAGTCATTAATGCTTCAACAAAACTCTACAGAATGATACAGAACTGGATTTTCCACAGTTATTGTTCAGTTTAAATTTTTACAAGCCTAGTTTTTTAGGCCTTAGTGATAAACACTGGAAATAAAACTTCACTCACAATAAAAATTATGATAGATTTCTCCCTATCTGGAATGTTAATTAATTAATTAATTATCATGATTATTTCATGATAATTAAAAGTGATTTGAAGTTCTAATTTGGCATATCACTATTCTAAACTGGAAGAATATTTTCAGTTAGATGTTGAAGGATTATTAAAATTCTCTTTTGTTCTTCATTATTTTTCCCCTTTCAATTTATTTCAGTAATTTTTAGAACAGTTTTTCCCCCATACAGTTTGCTGATAATATTTAAGAGGCCAATGGGGATGATTGATTAGATATTATTTTTCTGAAATATTAGTTTAATGAACACAAAGGCATCCAATCAGTGACTCATGCTGCTTTGCATTCCATCATGAAAGAAAAATTGGATATAAGGTTATGAAATATATATGCGTCTCTTTGAACTTTGAACCAAACAGGTACTGTTCAATGTAATTATCCATTTGTTCTAAAAGAAATGGATGTTATTAGCAGTTATCCATATTTATCATTTAACATAATACAACCATAATTTAATTGCTGCTTTTTAGTAGTAAATTGGAAATGACTTTTCCTTAAATTCTGATTTTGGATATGTGGATTATTGGTTGTTGAATGTTATTATTGGTTGCTTGCTCCATTTGTACTAACCAAATGCATTGTTATAAGATAAGAATATAATATATAAACTGTTTAAATAACAAATAACATATTCATCCTAATAGACAAGCATCTCTCTTGGGAAAGAAAAACTTTCACAAAAGTTGCAGTTAAAAAAAGTCATACACAAATGAAGAATGTCACAGAGAAGGAGATTCATTGCTTGTAAAAAGACTTGCACTCAGTAGGAGTGAGTTTTTATGTAAATTAAACTTTACTTGTAAGTACAAACTATTACATGCTCTATTGATGTAGAAAATGGCATTCTTCTTTGAGCTGGATAAGTTGGGAAAATATTTGAATAGTGGTACACTTGTACATCAAATTCAATTTCTAGTTAGAATAACCACATATTTTTAAAATGTAGTCATCTCAATTAAACATGTTTCACTATAGTGGAAAATAACCTTTTACCAATAGCATTCAACCATGTATTTTATTTACTAAATTAATTAACATGCTAGCAGGTATCAGGACCTGTCAATCAAGTCAATTTGTTTTCACAGCAAAATATTAAGGAAATGCATCAACTCAAAGATCTGGTTCAGACTCTTATTTAGTTGAAAATAGGTTGTCACTTTGGATCTGTTCAGAGGTTACATTAATTTGCTCATTCTGAAGCTAAAGATGAAAATTTTTGAAATTTCATTACTTTGATGTGTAAAACCCAAACCAAAAAAGAGAGGGAGGGGGGGAGAGAGGGAGTGGGAAAGGGAGTGGAAGAGAGAGAGGGAGAAAGGGGGGAGGAAGGGAGAGAGAGAGACACACACAGAGAAGCTGCTTATATATCTTATTTATCAAAAATAATAGGGTAGTATGTCAAATGAAGTAGCCTACCTGGAGAAAATGAATACTGGCAATTTTCAATCCATGGTTTTTGTGGAATGTTAGTTTTGATTTTTCAGAATTAGAAGACTTGCCTTTGAGCCGAACCAGGTAAAATTGCAAACATTACTTTCCTTTTTTTATGGAAATAGTGAGTGTTAAATTTTAGACACATGGATGTAGAAGACTTCATGCAAAAGGATTTTTGCAATTTGGGGCTGGCTGGAAATTCTTCATTAGCCCTTCCCAATTCCCATTTTTTTAATCCAGTAATTTTTATATAAAGGTGCCCTTTGATAATGAATATGCAAATTTAAAAGTAGAAATATATTTGTGCTAGGTGATTTTGGAATGGAATGACAAATATTGAATTTATTTTCTTCTACCTAATCCGATAAATCTTCAGAGGAATGAACTGAAAGAGAATTAACTGGAATGGGAAAGGCAAGATTTAGGAAAAGGGCTTGGAAATTGAAATAATAAACTGATGGAAAAATGAAAACAAGGAAGTAGAAAAATGCAGCCAACAATGCTTTCTCTCTCAGTTCAACACTTCTGAGTTGATGTGATAGAACTAACGATTGGTACAGAAGAAATTTATCCTACAAAGATTCATTTCAAGCAAAATTTTGTAAAAAAAAATATCAGCATTTCTGCTCACAGATAGCTGAAGCTATAAAAATAGTATGGGAATTTAGCTTAGCAATAAAATATATTTCTCTATTCACTTTTCAAGCAAGTACTATCATCCTTGAAAGGGAAGTACTATATTAACTTTATTGTATTTGAAGAGAAAGATATTTTCCTTTCTCTCCAAATTTCCAGTATACTACTGAAGAAAGGAATAAAAAAGAAATTAGCTTTTGGTTGACCTTATTGTTGAACATAGGAATTAAGGGGCTTTAAGTAGATACTTGAGGATATTTATCTGTGTGAACACCTGCTGTTGATAGTACATAACTAACTCAGTCTTCCAGGAATGCATTAAGCCAGTAATGGATAAAAAAAAGAAAATCTGAGTTCCACATGTAATAGTTATAGATTGTGACACAGATGTTTTTAGTCTACTAAGTATACTCCTAGAATTTGGCAAATAATATGTTCAATAAATGTAATTTAAACAATATTATAATTCTATATCAATACCACATGTAAAACCTGTGCATTAGAAATTTATTTCAAATATTAGGAAAAAAAGAAGTCTAAGATTCATTTTTGGGCATTGTTCTTGATTATTCTTTTATAAATATGATGAACTACATGAACTGTAGTATGACTATTCCTACTTCATGGATAGCAGACTTAAGAAATAAACGTAAGATTAATCTAAGGGAAGAATGTCATGACAAAATTAAGGTGTGGTGTTCTTGGTACTCTCTGAGCCTGATGGTAACACTGATAATGTTACCTAGTTTGGTAATGAAATGTCTCCAAGTAAACAACCAAGGTCAGGGAGCACAAAGGACTTTGCAGTTCAACTCTAAGCTACAAATATTCTCTTCAATTGGTACAAACTTAATAAAAACTAAATCAAACACTTTTATCTATCCTAGCTATTTTAAGATGATTTTTGATTTTGAAGATACTTGTTGCCATTAGCTTCGATGAGTGTGCTACTAATAAAATCTCTAATTTTAACTATTATGAATAATATGAACCATTTTGTCACAAATATTTTCCTTCATTACTTTTTCAATTTTCTGTAGTGGATCTCCATTACAGAAATGTCAGGCCTTTAAAAAAAAGTTCAGATTTTAGGTGGCCAATATCAGTGCCAGTTGTAGACAGCAAAAGTATCTAATAATCATTTACTGTACATTTGGCAAATTTACAAAATAAATACATTATTATTATTTATACCATGGAAAAACACAGCAAAACAAATTTAGCCTGGGCTTTGTTTTGTAGCTGTTTTATATTGCTATCTATCCCCTTTATTGGGATGAATGGCATTTGCACCTAAAAATCCATAAAACTTTGATTAAATATCCTAATTATTTCTGTTTCAAGAAAATTAGGTTTTGTATGATTTTTTTAAATTGTAAAATTCTTATTGGCTATAAAATTATGGATTTGTACACTGAAATGATGTATTGACACTGAATAAAGAATTGTGTATATTTTTAATAACACAGTTAGGAAGGCACAGTATAATAAATGTACCACATTGAGTTCCTTCTTTTATAAATCCTTAGAAATTTTACACTATATTTCAAGGAATAACACAATTGTCTTTCTAATAATAACATTACCATATAATAGATAAAGACTTTCTCAGGAAAAGCTTTTGTTTCATATCCTTCTTAAGTTCCTAAGGCAGGACTTGCTAACTTTTCAGCTAGCAGGCATGTGATAGTATGGATTAGAAAATTACTAAAACTTCATGCAATTTTTGTGATCTCAACCCTGAGATACCATGCAAGAATATTGAGTTTATGAACTCACTATTTTCAGATTTTTTAAAATACATTTCCTAGCTTTGATTTAGTATTGGCCATACTAATATATTTAAAATATTGAATACTTTGGAAAGTAGGATAAACAAATGGAAGACTCTTCCATAGCAGCTGTTGTTATATTAAGAAAGGAGAAGACGGTCATTTTTTCCATACAAATGAACATCAAATCCAATGGATGTTTAAAGTTTAGTTTAAAGGTAAAGAATTAAAAAGAAGATCTGGAAGATGATAGTATTTTTAGTGTTTGGTATTCATGGGGGGGGGGGGGGAGAAAGAAGGCAACCTGGCAGGGGG
>JANHFL010006511.1:55417-73035 GCA_032468155.1 Oxyrhabdium leporinum | reverse complement strand
CCCAGCATTATGGTTCTTCAAAATCTTCCTAAGGCCTTATTTTTTCACTGTGTTACTGAGCAAGCTCTTAGAGACAAGGGTCTCTGAAGGTCCATCCTGTCACACTTATTTCATGATGCTTAAGGATATTTTCTAAATATATCACATTAACTTAGTAAATTAAAACTTTTGTGGCCTTTTGGAGCCAGATGGGGTCTATAGAAAATAGTTGCTATCAAAGCAAAGCTAATTTTGTACCATATAATTTATCAAGTTATAAGCATGTTTATGTAAAGAAATATATGATAAATTAAAGGGCAAAGAGGACAAATATAAAGAACGGAAAGAGGGACACAGAACTAAAGCAGAATACCAGCATATAGCATGAATCTACTCTGAAGTCAAGAAAGCTAAGACTCAGAATGAACTTAGACTGGCAACAAATGTCAAAGATCTTATTTTTTAAAGTTTTTTTTACATGTAAAAAAAAATAAGAAAAAGTCAAGGAAATAATTGGTCCACTAATGGGAAAAGATGCAAGGAAGTGAAGGGCAGCAGGAAGAAAGTGGGGACTGCTTAATTCATTTTTTGCATCAGTTTTCACACAAAAGGAAAACATAGTTCAACCTATCTAAAGCAGCACTGTAGGAGACAAAACAGGAATGCAAGTCAAAATAGACAAGAAAATTGTCAGAACACAAAGTTGGGAAGGAGCTGGCATATACAATTTCAGAACCACAACAAAATCTTTCAAAGCTCCTGGAGCATGGGGATATCAGAGGATTGGAAAGGGGTTGATGTGATTTCAGTTTGAAAAAAGAGGGGGGGAAAGTGCTTCCAGGCAACAAGGTATTGCACTTCGCCTTTTATATTTCCTATAATCCAGAACTCTGTAACTTCAAAACGTTGTTCACCCTTGATTAGAATAGGTACTGGCTGGGTATCAGTTTAGGATGAAGAGGAGAAACGGTCTCAGGTTTTAACAACCTGCAACTGATGGGTATGTTCAAGATTCTTCGGCAGGTCCAATTGCACTGTAATTGGACGGATTATTTTAATGATGGGAGATGGCGCAACACATTTCATCCCTAAATTCTTAGACTGTTGGGTGGAGAGCAAATGTTTCATGGAAAGGTAAATCCTGTCACTTACTTTAAATTCTTTTGGTTTCATGCATTTTTTAAGTCGGCTTGCTTCTTATGTGCTTGACGCATGTCTTCAAATGCTTTACCATCTACCAGTTAGGTATTTTGAAGTTGCACTGTCCATTCCACTAAGGAGGAAATTTGAGGTTTCTCTTCAAGTAGCTCTGGTATTGCCACAAAATCCTGATCAAAGGTCACCTTAAATGGTGTAAACCTAGGCACTACTATACCCTGAATTGTTATATGCTACCTCCAAGAATGGCAAAAGGTCAGTCCAATTGTCCTGTTGTTAATTAATGTAGCACATGAAGTATTGTTCCAGGACCAAATAAGTCCATTCAAACACTCAATTCATTTGGGGATAATGGGAGGAGCTTAGGTCCTGTGCAGTCCCTAATAACTTCAAAAACTCCCACCAAAACAGTGATTGCCATGTTGCACAAACAGTTTGGCAAGCACCTTGTTGATAGGATCTTTGGGCAAGGGACAAAATGCACCTTGGGTGATGGTGTTCACCCAGGTCTCAGCTTACATTCCACTAGTGTATCCTGGATTCTTGCGGAGACCTGCCATGAAGCGATCATAGTTCTGCAGTTTGGGGACATTATCGTTATGGAGGGAGACCATCCACTCAGCCACCACACCCTTAAGAGCCATGGCCACGCATCTCACCGGGGCTATCTCCATCCCAAGTTCAGCTTCTTACCCCCAGTTGGTTCCTCCCCATTATTTCATTCTCAGCACTTGAACTTTTGGGGTCTGGTGTTTCAGAGGAGCAGCTGGAGCAAGTGCCAATCCAGCCAGAACAGGTTCACCAGTGTGGCAGCTCTATCCATAGTTTGGCATGGAGCAGCTCAGGGAGCCTGCAGAGTCATTTGAATAAGAATCTCCTGGGCTCTTTGATACTTGGTTCATCATGACATCCTCTGGGTCTGAGACAGGAGTGGGGACGTCACCTCTGTCCCCTTTGTGCCACTCCCGCTTCATAGAATCTCTGCTTCCTCAAGTAAATGTCACTTTCCATCAGCTCCTCTTTCCACCCCATGCCTAGTGACCATCTGGGCTTGACAGTCTCTTCATTGATGCCTGGTTCCTCCAGCCATTCCACCTCAATTTCGGCTCTATGCCATCTGGGAGATTTTGATCCTTCTTTGTTTCATTATGCTTATTTATCCACTTCAGTGATAGCTTTTTTTCAAAGGCTGTTCAATCAAAAGATTGAATTAGATCAGGGGTGTCAAACTTGCCATGTCATGTTGTCATCACATGATGTTTCACAATGCTTTTCCCATTTGTGGAGCTTGGGTGTGCATGGCCTGTGTGTGTCCAGCCTGTGAGCTGCCAGTTTGACATCCCTGATTTAGATACACAAAATAAATAAACATAACCTATTCAATTTCCATTACTTTTCTAATTCTCCTTATTTGGATGCAGTTGATTAGTAGCCTATCTTAGAGAAGTATTACTGGAGCAGTAAACGTTATTATTATCAGGGGTGGGCTTCAGCTGGTTTGCGCCAGTTCGGATGAACTGGATGTTAAGTTATAGGCACAAGTTGGTTTCCAGCATGATTTTAAGTGGAAGATTTATAGTTTCATATCTGGTAAAAGAGAGAAATTTCATTTTACTTATATGATAGCAAATCTTCAGCTATTTGTCCGTATCACTAGAGAGACATTTTTTTAAAAGAAAACCTCAGTAGTGCTTGAAATTGCCATTACTGTGGATTTTAAGTTCTCTAGTCTCCAGATTATTTATGTTTCGTCTATGGCAAGTTCAATAAGAATGTAACATGGTCTTTTCTTTATTCTTCATTCAGTTTCATTAGTGAATATTTCTGTTCTATTACATTTGTCCTTTCAGTGGAGAATAGCAGTAGCTCTGTTGATCTCTCAATTTCCCACCTGTTGCTAACTTGCTTATATTAGCTTACAGCCCCTCATCTTTGTTGCAATAATTAGCAATAAATGGGAAAGTAGTTCTATTGAGGACTACATATTAAGTGTAGTTTGTCAGCTAGTTACCAATCCATCTGCTAGTGATGCTATCTATTCCAATTTTTCTGTCTTAACCAAGCAGTGGATGGTGCTCTACTTGTCAAATGCCTTGCTGAAGTTCAAGTATAGTATGTCCACAGCATTTCACTGGTCCACTAATTTAGTCACTTTGTCAAAGAATGCAATACGATTTGTCTGGTGTGGTCTGTTTTTGACACGTTTTTGACAATGTTGGGTTTATTAATAGCTTTGCTTGCTTCTAGGTGTTCTCAGATCTGTTGCTTGATTATCTTTTTCAGGAATTGCTCAGGTATTGATGTTACACTGATTCATCTGTAGTTTTCTGGGATCTATTCTTTTTCTCTCTTTTTGAATGTGGGAGCCACATCGGCTCTTTTCCAGTCCTGTGGTAGTTTCCCAGTGCTCCAGGATCTTTGAAAGATATGTTTTTTTTTTATTCATCATGTCTGCTAGCTACTTCAGAACTCTGGGATGTAATCCATTTGGACCTGGTGATTTGAATTCATCTAGCGTGAACAGATGTTGTCACACCATTTTCTTGCCTATTTTAACTTGCTTTTCTTGTCTATTTATGGTTCTGTTTCTGGTAGGTTGGGCTAATAATGCAAATAATGAATGAAACAGCTGCTTTCTCCATGTTGCCTGTCACCTCCTTGCCATCTTCTCTAATTAGTGGACCGAGCATTTCCTTCACTTTTTTTGTTTTTGTTTTTTACATATTGAAAGATGTTCAAAGCCTTAAAAATAAGATATCCAAGAAAAACCAGCATGGCTGCATAAAGTAGTATCTGATAAATTGAAAGACAAAGAGGACAAGTATAAAAAAAAATGGAAAGAGGCAATAAATAAGGCATTTCATACTTGGCTAATGAACACTGTTGTTTGCAGTTAATGACAGTTTCATATCACTTCTCCTCAAAAAAGTTTTCCCCCCTTTCCCCTATGGAATTCTTTCTGATCTAATGTTCCAAGTCCTCATTTTATAACTGTTTTGAAATGGTAAGTGGGTGTTCCTTTTCATTAGCCAAAGTATGAAAAGCAATGTCTGAATTGCTTTTCAGTAATATCATAGATCATACGGTAGTTCCTAATTGTTTGCAGAATCCATGGTCATTTAAGGTTATGAACTTTAAAAATCTCTCTGTGGGGACCTTTACCTGGAACAAAGCGATCCATTTTCCTGACCATCATTCCAATCTTCTTCCCATTTTTCAAGCTGGCAGAGGAAACAACAATATCCTGAAACAGGTTAAAATGTTTGTAGTAAATCCCATGACTCTTAATCTGCATTTAGAAAAGTTTATTATGTGTAACTTAAATAAATAAAAAGAGAAATTGGTGCTTACTGGTGCCATCTGTAAAAGCCTTTGTTTGAAGATAAAATAGGCTGAAGTCATAACATTCCTTTATCACATATCAAGTATTTTGCTACACATTTAATTAAGCATTTTACTAAAATTTAGACCATCATAAAAATCTGTAACACCTAAAAATGGTTGCCTAGATTCCACTTTCTCCAGGCACCAGTGCCTAAAAAGGTACATTTAGCCAGTCACCAGGACATAAGAAGGAAAAACCAATCTCTTGTCCCCATAAAAATATGATGAGATTTTTATCTGCTCAGGAGTTTGAAAGGCTGGCTCCATAGCCACCAGTTAAACTGTCTGTGCAAACAATGATGTCATCCTTTTCACAGACTTTAACTGGAGCAATGAAAGGAGCTGTTATGTTTTTCCTAGCTCAGCAGGTGTGAAGCCAATGCAAAGTATGTTCACAGAGGAATTCCCTTACATGAAACTTAATCAGATCTTTTTCTGAATGTTGCAGTCCACTGGCTTACACTGCATGAAAAATGGATAGTGAACAAATGCTGATTCATTATATGTTACTCAGGAGTCTTAAGAGTTCAGGCAGCAAAAAAAGAGAGACATAATTTTGAAAAGTCACGAATTCTTTGTTTTCCTTTCCTTTCAATTTCATATTTTTCTTTCTTTCTGAATAATTTTCAGTTTAATTTATTCTACCGTACCATTATGTGCCCTTCTCAAGAAAAAAATAAAATCTTGGCATAATTGAATTTCTGCTAGCTTAAACTTTATTTCAGTTTACTTTTATTTCACTTAATCTGCTCCTCCCTTTCACAGCTTTTAAAAAAGATAAAATAGTTGGTATACCTAAGGCAATAACTATGAAGTGACTACTTCAAGTTCTTGCTGTGGATGTCTCCCACACCAGATAACATTTGTGCTCCGAGTAAACTTTTATCCCTGAAAGCCTAAAACATCAAAATGACAATAAACAGGCAATTATAACAGAGGGGGGGAAATATCCAGTCCTAAGGCTGAGATCCAGAAAAATTTAAAGAAAAGATAGTAAAACTCAGAGGTCTTGATAATGCCTTTGTTTTTCTATTATCTTTTTAGTATGATCTTGGTGGTTACTTTAAGTGGTTGTCCACTAGGGAAGCAAAATTCCTCTCACAGTTATTGTTGTTGAACAAGGCATCACCTATTCTACTCCTGTGCATTTGGTTTTTCTTGCCTAAGTGTAAAGCCTTACTTTCTCATCACTGAATTACGAGGATTACATGTTGCAGCTGGTCATCCAGTTATGAATCCATCTTGTGATAAGCAGCAGTTTCTCTCACATTTTTCTATCTTACCAAGAAGTAGCTTGTGGTCTACTTTGTCAAATACCTTGCTAAAGTACAAGTATAGTATATCCACAGCATTTCCCTGGCTGAATAATTTAGTTACTTTTTCAAAGAATGCATTAAGATTTGCTTGTTGTAGAAGCCAACATGGGTTTGACAAACCCATATTGGCTTCAGTTATAACTTTACTTGTTACTAAGTGTTCACAGATCCATTGCTTATTATCTTTTCCAGGATCTTCCCAGGTATTGATGTCAGGCTGATTGAGCTATAGTTTCCTGGATCTATTTTTTTCCCTTTTTTGAACATGGGATACGTATCAGTTCCTCTCCAGTCCTCTTTGAAGGAACTTTGAAAGATATGGTTCAATGGTCCCAAGATCATGTCTCCTTCAGAACTCTGAGATGTAACCCATCTGTTCCTGATCTTAGTTCATTCTGAGCCTAGCTCTCTTGACTTCATCTTTGCAGATTGGGGTATATGCTGTAATTATGGTTCCTCTTTCCATTGTTCCATGTGGCCTTTGGGTTTCCATTCAAAGAACAAGAACAGCCCTAAAGAATTGCATATTCTTATTCTTCACAGCTGAAGTTGAACAGCATAACTTCCAGGAACAAGGTATACTATATTGCACATAAGATGTCTACATGAAACCAAGAACACTAAGGTTATTTATTTGCCTGTGAAACATATTGTCAGCATTCCATCCAAGTTCCAATAATTCATTCAGCACTCAAATAAAGATTTATCCAAGTAAAAATTTATTAGAGAAACCACGTTGGCACATCTGGGAAAAACCTGAATCTGAAGGCCCAGATTTTTCCACACCCAAAAGAGAATCAAAGATCTACCTTCTCTCCACCATCATAAGTCACATTCCCCAATCCACTTCTATACCCATCATTCTCTTTCTTCTTCCAGGTGCTGGTCATGATGGCCTTGACACATTAGGAAAGAATATTGTTTTGTCTACCAAACCTTCTAACTGCATGAGAAAGTTCCCCCTCCCTAATTCCCATGTCCTTATGTGTGGCAGCCTGCAGAGGCCTCGCAATTATGGCTTCCAGGGCTGAAAACAATATGAATTAGAAAAGAAATTAGGTTACAATTGCTATATTGCCTGGCAGATCCCATCTTCTTTTTGTTAGCTCTGCTGTTGATGTTAGGAATCTGGAGAAGATGGACATAATCTGTTAACAATAAGAAGCCCTTTATCAAGAAATCTCAATATTCTATAAGGGTACAATATTTTTAAATGCCATTTTCATTGAGCTCTAAGTTCCAGAATGCTGTTTTTCTCTAGGCAAAATGGGGACAAACAATGACCTTTCAAAGACAGAGTCAAAATATTAAAGGGAAACAAATGAACATAAGTAGAATTGCAGCAAGAGTTTCAAGCACTAGTATACATTTCTCTGCTTCTTTATCAATATTCAGAAAGTTAGAAAACTGAGAATATGAAGTGTAAGGCCTAGATAGGTACAAACGGAGTCATATATGGAACATTTCTTTTATTGATGAATACATAAGTGATTGTGTATGCAGTCCATTGTTTTGCAATCCATACAATAACACACAGCAGCTATTTGCCGACCCTATAACTTAAGAGGGATTTTTATTTGTGCTAATGTTTTGTTTTGTCATCTGTTCCATTGACTTGCTGATTTCTTGTGAATTTTGGGATCCATGGGGACTACAAATAATAATGATGATCAAAGTTCAGGTAAGAGCAACATAGTCCCAGAAATGTAGATTCAGTTACAGAGAAGAGTGTCAGCTACCCAATGTAGACCAGGCCATGAAATCAAATCTACAGGCAGTAATTTTATTGAGATTGATATAATAACAAACTCTTGGAAATCAGAATGTGCTGTACCTCCTCCTCCTTCTTATAGTTCACTGAATCGGGGGGGGGGAGTATCTACCTGATCCACTTCTGAATGTTACCTGGATGTTCTGCACTGTTAAAATGTTTCCACCCATTTTGTGTAGGCTATAGTGTCAGCCTATATCTATCTAGGTCATCTTTATTTTCTACACTGAGAATTATAACAAGTGCAGGTAAGCAGCTTGACAAGTAAATCTGGGAGAATCCCAGAACAGTCCAGAGTAATTGTTGGTGAAACCCACCTCTGTGGTTATTCAGGAAATGTGAACTCAAGGGGAATTATAGAATCATTGAATATATGTAGGGCACTCAATAAATGGTACAGTGATGGCTATGACTAAGCTGAGATAGAACATTAAAAAAGAAATATCCTACTTACCATATTTCCATAAACCACCTATGTTATAGTTGGCTATTTAAGTCTTCCAAAAGTTATATTTCTTTGAGTGGAGGTCCTTAGAATAAAGGTACCCCAGGAGCACTCAGGTATTTCCTTAATCTCCAGATCATTCCATAAAAAAAGAATACTTGAAGATTATAGACTATTTCCTGCCAAAGTTTGGAGATGCTAATTTAAATTTCCCATAAGAAAACTGGTCACTTGATGATCATGAATGTATTTGCATTTAACTGGAGTTTCCTTATATCTGCTACTCATAAAACAGGAATTCCTAATAATTCACTAGAATTAGGGGACACGTCATGAATGTTGATTGCTGTACATCAAAAAATATTACTATAAATGCGATTTTAAGTATTGAATTATTTTATTCCTAGCTGTCCTTTGTAGCCTTCCAGAACAGTGAATCATATTAGACAAGGCTGTAGGGGAATGCCAAAAAGAAAGTGTACACATATAGAGCCATTAGTAACACAGGACAAGAGATAATGCATTGCAATGCTTTCCCATTCATTTCATGACAGGTAGTATATTCAGGTGGAGTGAATTCTATGCCTTGGTTCTTAATAATCAGTCTTTTCTTTTCTTTTTTCTTTTGGGGTCCATAGTTAGAGGAGTCACTGAGAACTGAGACCATTCTTTCTTTATATTTATTGATTCCACAAATTATTGGCCATTCTACAACTGAATGTCGGGAATCATACAGAATGCTGGGAATTGATTTTTATATGCATCCTATCCATTGTGCCACATCTAGTGAATCTCCTTTAGCATATGTATTGAGCAATTAGTAGGACAGCTCATATCACAGCCAAGATAGCTGCATCTGTAGATGTCTCTCCTTTGAGAAGTCCATGAGCCAAAAGCAGTTGGCAATGCCAGGAAGTAGCAAAGGGAGTAGGAGAAATGCATTCCAAATTGCACTGAAACTTTCCAGGCGCACACATTCATTGTGTGCAACTTCTGTTTTGGCCAGTGTCATATGCTGTAGTATAATAAACATGATAGGTGGTGAGGGATTGATTGGAAGATTACAGTGATGCCCGCTATTAAGTTGCCTTCCTTGCATAAGGATGTCTAGCCAAGAGGATTCCAGCTGCCAGGGTGGAATAAAGCAGAATCCCAACCCGCTGTGGCAGCATCTAGATGGCATTGCTTTTTAGCAGGCGCAATAGAGAACCAGTTTTTTAGAACTGTTGCGTCTGGTGCAGCTCCCCTTGACAGGCATAGGCATATAGCATGGAAAATCTAAAACCTGCTGGAGTAGAGCTAAGAGCTGTTATCCAAGCTGTCGTATCTGTGTTACAGTGTGTAAAGATATTTCCAGACAAGAAAATTGCAGAAGGGTTCTGGCTAGTAAAATAAAGCCTCTCTCTTTCCCAATGGCCAATCCACAGATGCAGTTTTAGTCACAGATGGTACATTTTATGCCTATTCACTCCCTCACCTTCATCCTGATGATTTCCTCACCTATACCTTTACAACTTTGTTGTGGTAAAGAACAACAGTAAAATTAAATCCTTTTTCTCTCTCATTCCTTAAATATTCAATTCAAAGGATATAAAGTGCCCTATTGTGATTGCATGTCCTTTATTCTACTGTTCTATTCACATTGAGCTCTAGTAAATATACGCAGAGCTGAAGCGAAGATAGGATATATAAGGACTGCAGACATCTTGCAGTGTTTACAGTTTGTTATTACAAAGGATGCTTAACACAAATATATATTTAAAATAGTCTCAACGGTACCAACAGTTAAATTTCCACAAGTTTCAAATCTGATTCATTTCTTCCTTCATATTAAGGATGATTTAAGGAGATCAGATAAGCAGGCTTAACTTAGAGCTAAGCTTGAGTTCCTCTGATTGAAAAATAAAGGAATTCTCTAACACTTGCAGCTAGGCATACTGAAGTGTGAAAGCAATAATCCAGCCTCCCAAAGTCAAAAACAGATGTTGCTGTCTCAGTTATCATTACTGTATGTAAATTATCATACCTTTCAAGTTGGTGTAATATTTTGAAGTAACAATTCTAGCCTTTTCCCTCCCCTCCCTCCTTTGTTTGCTTTTTTTTCTTTTCTGGCTGCAAAGAAAAGCAGACAAATAAAGCATTACAAATTTTATCATATTTTATCTATATCTTAAACTTATGTATTTTATTCCAATTTCATTTTAAATTGTATTTTATCCAATTCCATTTTAAATTGCTTTTATCAAATTTTAATAATAATTTGTTTCTGGAACTTTGCACTTTGATATGGCCCAATGGCTAATCAATAAATAAAGAAAGAAGAGAAATTACAAAGCACAAAAATGAAATGCTTCATCATATTGTAAAGGCAAGAAAAATTAAGATTAAAAATATATTTAAAAAGACAATGAGATAAATGTTTCATTTCATACTTCATTTAAGTTGCCTTTTGCACATTAAGCTTTAACGAAATTTTATTGAAAACCCAGGAAGGAGTTAATATCAATGACCAAGTATAAAATACTATTCTTTTTTTAAAAAAAAAAATTACACTGTACCAGTCAGTAATCTATACTTTTACTATTGCTATCTCTAGTATTCAGTTATATATTAAGTTAGTATCTGATAATTGATCATACACATATATTCTGTATCTCAGATGAAAAATTTTGGAGACTCAGGACAGTGGTTATATCATAAGATATATAGTAGTACCTTGGTACACAACTGTTTTGAAACTCATCAAATTTGGCACTCAATGCATTTTGACATGAATATTTTGTCCCAGTACTCATCATTTGTTTGGTACTCAACACACAAGCTAGAACCTATCAGTGTTGGCTGCCTTGTGATTCACTACGTTATTCCTTAAGGGAAAAATTTGTTTGGTACTCATTTTTAGTACTCATCAAGTCTCCAAGAATCAATTAATATTGAGTACCAGGGTATCATAGTATTATCATTTATTATGATAATAATAGAAAACAGTTTATTCCTAAGCTAAAATTTAGAGGAACTGCTAAGCATAGAAACAATATCATGGAGGTCATATTATTTCTCCATTGACTGAATTAAAGAGTAACATTTTAGAACTCCTTGTACCTGTTCCTTTTCATTCTTTGTAACTAGATCACTTTATATTGCGTTCCTGGATTTTGATTCAACAGTATATATTTTGGGACAATATTATGTCACTTTATGAACTACTATCTTTGTAATCAGGATTAATGTGAAACAGAAAGTTGTCTGGTTATTTTGTCAAACATTCAGTGAATTCATTCCTGCAAGTGGGTTAATTATAGAAAAATATTTGAATGTCAAAATCACAACGAACAGCTGTTCTGGGGACTTTAGGAGATTACTCTAGATGTAAACTTCTTGATATTTAAGCATTTCTTAATTTATGACAGACACATACTAAACCTCAGATTAGTGAGATTGACCACAAAATATGTCAGCACATAGGGAAAAGTTAGGAAGGAGTGGGAGATTTACTAATTTAAACACAGATTGTGTTGTTTTGTTTCATATGTTTAAGGTGTGTGTGTGTCAAATATTGACAAAAGCTGTTCAACAACCCATTTCTAACCTTAAATACACTAGTTTGTTTATATTTTCTGTTAAACCTCATTGTTATGAAATGGGGAGAAGCATGATTCCTGAAATAGTAATTAAAAATCCAATGTCTAGTTCACCAGTTATTGATTAATGTTTTCTTGTTTACTAGAAATAAAAATGAAGTCTTTTTTAAAATAAATTCTGATAGTCCTTTAAAGACAGGATAAACTCTGAAGGAAAAAAAATCCTACTCCATCTAAAGGATAGACCTAAATTATTAAAAGATACATTAACTGACAAAATATTGTAAAATAGAGAAGGCTGATGAAAATTTTAAATGAAATCTTCTTCCCAGTTTTTATTTAAAATGAAAATATCTTCCAAGGGAGTACTTCCAAATAAATATCTGTCCCTATGTTCAACTTCTGTTTTCTGTGCATTAAATAAACCTGTTTAAGAAAACTGAAAATATTAAGCTTCATACTATGAAGCACACCATAATACCACTTAACTGGATTTGTAATAATAAGGATAGCAAGAAACTATTCCATAGAGCATAGAACAACTGACAATAGTTGTTGGACGTATTATTTATAACTTAGTAATACCTCATTTCCATAGCAAATATGTTGCAAAGACTCATGACAACAATGTAAGTTGACTTTGCAAATTTAATAAAAGAAGCAGATCCATTGAACTTAGAAGAGAAACAAAGCAAAGTTTTTAATACAGTGGGAAAGTCAATCCATCCTACCTACATTAGCCAATAACATTTACACATGTTGCAGCCAGCAAGCATGGGAATAGATTACAATGCATGAGCATTATAGATGTTTTGCATAAAACAACACATAACCAATCAACTGGTAATTGGGCTTCATGTCCCATACTCTGTTTTGTTTTGTATTTTTCATTAAAGGTCTTACTTTGACTTTTTTCCTGTTTAACTAAGATTTGTGCTCCACAATCTCTGATGCCATTTCTCACACCAGGTTTCTTTTTATAACTCTTAAACGTTGCAGAGATCCATATGTCCCATTAGCCTAAATGCAGACTTTTGAACACACACAGACACACACACACTTCCAAGTTTACTCATTTTACTATAGATCCCCACTGTTTCTAGATTACATTAGTTGACCTCAAGAGCCTTTCCCCTGGTTTATGTACAGTGCTATAGCTACTATCATCAATCACCAAACGGCGTAAAAATCCAGCATTCACTGGAGAGGGAATACATGATTTCTTCAGCCCAGTAGGAACAAACTTTCAGATCGATTTCATGATAATTGAGTTTTAAAAGCACAATGTAATTTAATGGGATTTTTTTAAGCTGCCTTTACTGGAATTTCCTATTTGTTAGGTCTAAGGTTAGAGACTTGACTAATAGACATTGATGATGATAAATCAGCATAGCACAATTAATTTTCACAAAGTTGCTTTGGATTGAGCTTCTCAGCTCCCAGCCAATGAGGTTGTAGAAACTAAATCCCTCAACACGTCAGAAAATTTATACCAAGATAATTGAAAATCAGCTTTTGTTACTGCTCGTGTTTTTGAGTGTTGAAAGGTTATCCAGAAAAGAAAACTCATTCTACAAGTTGTTGAGGTGCCTGCAAGTATTCATTCTTAATTTGGCAGGCTAGAAGGCAGCTGCAGTACCAGCAAGAGCCTGCCCAGAACATGGCTGCCACTGTCAGAAGCACTCTAGGAAAAATTGTAGTGGCATGGCTGGTATAGAGGTTACCTAGGCAACAGACAGGTAGATTCATTCTTGCCCTTTATCATGGATCATAACTGGGCTCACCAGGAAGCATCTCCTTATGTATCAGATATCATGCATCAAATAGTGATCAGTGACAGCTAGTTTTTGATGGGAAACTAGAGGAATGTGGCACCCAACAGGACTAATTCATTTTATTTGGCCCAATTTATGGAGCTTGTATATAACTATCACATTTAGACCCCAAACCTCATCCACTCTTATTGTTTCCAGGAACACAACTAATTTTTACATTTGATTATTAATAAATCAAAGTGAAAATTGTTTTTGGAAAGTGACATCATAGCCATAGATGGCTGTTAGATGGTGAACCAATAGAGCAAGTTAACACCTTTACTTACTTAGGGGTAGTTTTGTCTGAGACTGTATTTTGATTCCCTCATCTTCAGAGGAATTCATTTAGAGCAAAGGCATAAGTGAATGTAATGCTTAAATTGTTAAAAAAATAAAACACAGTTGTACTGGTGTACTTACACAGAACTGAAGTTTGAAACTTAAAACGTATCACTACTAGAATAAACACAATCACAGCATTTGTGTATCTTGGGTGTGGGTAAAAGGACTTCATTTATTGCTATCAGGCCAGAACTGGGAATTTATATAATTTATTCTTTGTCTAAAATCAGAGCATATAATTATTGGTGAAAAATTGATGCTATGCAAACTGGCAGACTCCCAAAATTGTGTCTTTTAGAACAGACAAAATTTCAATTAAAAACCTCTTAGATTGTACAACTGACAAATTACATTAGAAACTGTGGACTTCCTGTCTGTTTTACAATGGGAGAAGGAACTAAAAGGATTGCTGCACAAAGATTTTGGATATAGAAGCTGAGAAAAAGATATAACTATCATCATATGTTTGGCACATTGAAATGCATGAGCTGCTCCAAACATAGCTTACAAATTGCCAAGTATTTAAACATAGAAATGCCTAAACATCTTAGGACAGTATTTACTTGAGCAGGATTTTTGCAGCTGGACACTATAGTTTCAATATGGAAGATATAACCAAGTTCCTTATAATGAGCGTAATTGCTTCAAAGATAGAAGACATAACACATATATTATTTGAATGTTATTTGTATAAGAGACAGAAAAATTAGTATCTTGGACTACTGGCATTCTTCTTTTAAGACAACATATTTCATGTGTGGTCAGAATTCAAAAATTACATATAATACAGCCCTTTATTTGAACAAAACAGTTCATTTGAGAGCTGCAGATTTGGGTTTGATTGTGATAAATGGTAAGGGTGATACAGAAATATGATTTGTATTCTTTATTCTTATACTTTTTAAATTTAATTTTATTTTACTCTATTTTTATATACAGTCTTGTTAAAGTCATACTGTATATTTTGATATGGTTCAATGTCTAACCAACAATAAACTATTGCTAGTGCTACAACTGATTTTAACAACAGCTGCAAATGAAAGAAAATTCCTATGATGTTGTTTAAATTAGTCATAGCCCTATCATAATTTTTACACAGCTATGTGGCAGGAATTAACTCTTTTCAACTGAGGCACCAAAGCAATGAAAAGTAATGCATTTTGTATTGTACCTATTACTTTTACTTAAACCCTTGACTTGAAATTGCATTCCTTTCATTTTAACATATAGGTGGCAGAATTGTCTACATTTCCCCCCTCATTTTTACAGTGCCTCTAGTCATAATTTAATTACCTTTATTCCTCTCTTTCTCCCTCTCCCTCCCCTCTTTAGCTCCTAATCTAAAACAGCAGCTTTGGCAATCAGTAATCAGTAAATTAAAATAAGACATCATCTTCCATTAAGGGAAATTCTTACAAGTCCACCAGGGTTACCTTTCTATCCAGCACTAATTTTCAGAAGAAAAATCTCAACAGATACAAGAAATGAATATCCTTTAGCATCCCATTAAGTAACATGAAGCTCCAAACATCATATTACACCTAGCTGTCTCTGTTTAAATATATGAAAGTATTCAGCTGATACATAACTAGGATTTCACATCTGTGAACATCCAAAATGATTCTATTTACAGACAAATGTGAATAATAAGCAGGCGTCCTGTTAGAATTGCCATGTCATCTGTTTTAAAAATCCAACATCTTTGCCAGGTTAAATCTGTACATCAGAAGAATTTAAATCCATACACATCAGATCATGTCATTTATAAATAACTGTTCTCCTAAAATATGTTATAGATTTTTTTGCAATTTTGAAAGGATATTTATCATAAAGTGAGAAAAGCATTTTTAAACAACACTTTTGTCTTATTTTAAGGTCATAAGCATTCCAAATTCATGCCTTACTTATCACTACATGTACAGGATGGAATCTGTCCAGTGAAAAGAGGCATTATGGAGCATACTGTTTTCTACTAGGTGGAACATTCAACCTGTAGTTGGCCATTCTGCTCATATTTGGTATAGATAGAAAAGGAACCAAAGCAAGCTGTGCCTAGAGCCATAGGCAGCCTTATCACAGCTAGATACATTGAATGAGTACTGTAGATGTCTTTCAAATGGCCAGTAATAAGCTTTGTGAACACGGGCTTATGTTGAAATTCTGAAGTGCCTACATTTTGTAACATATTCCAGATGCTTTGCTTCTGGTGACAAAGTTGTCAGAACAAACCCAGAAAGTATCCTTGGTTTTCCTCTCACAATAATTACCACTGTGCATTCACAGAGAACTTCTGTGTCCTTCTAGAAGAAAATAAAGCCCATAGTTTGGAAATGGCTGTCATTGTGGATTAAAGCTGGCTTCAAACTTTATTCATCAATGCTTTAGAACTCACTCAAGGACAGGGCCTCTGTTACTAATTGAAGCAGACACAATTTTTTTCAAGCTTTTCAAGCTTCTAAGTAAACCTGGTACTTTAAGAAGTTGAGTAGTCAAAACTACTCATAAAGCGTTATTATTCAGGTTCATACAGAAGCAGAGGGAGTGTGTTTATCTGAGGGACAAAATATTTCTTAAAAATCAACATGTTGAAGCATGCAGAACACTAATGTATATAGCTTAGTGAAGACTGTCCTCAATGAAATCACATGCAATGCCATTACATATTCAGCCTACTTTCACAGAACTTGTGCAAGAAGAGAAGGATCAGACCATTTTGTAGCATTGGCCTAGTAATTTCCCAGGCTGGATGACTCAAGCATAATTTATGAGGATATTTAGCCAGTTTCTAGCCTAAAGACTAGGGAAGAGAATTCCCAGGGATTAGCTTGGAGACCCTTCAGGTGCATTTTGGCCAGTACATATTGAGGAAGTTAAGGAGGGAAGAGCCAGTGGCCTCACCTGCTGCTAACATCCTGCTCACCCACATGTTGATAGTTATCCAGATTCACTTAGTGAGCCAATATTTAAATAACCATCAGCATTTCACAGAGACGACTATATAGCACAGGGATCAAACTCATGGTGTCACTTTTCTGTCAGTTGATGTTTTGCTATGTTTTTCCCCTTTGCAGAGCTGGGGTGGTGTAGCCTATGTGGGCCGCCAGTTTGACATCCCTGCTATATAGCAACCTTGTTTTCGTAGCTTTCGAATCTATCTCTTCATCTTGTCATCAGTCACTGTAGCCTTTTTCTTTTCATAAACTGTATTATCAGTGCCCTATAAATTGAAAAGTCAAGAGCTTAGTCATGTAATACTGATATTATAGTTTAGTCTAGTGGTTAAACCACCAGGAGACAGTTCTAGTCCTGCTTTAGGCATGAAAGCCAGTTGTATGACTTTGGAACTGTCACGCAGTTTCAGCCCAATTCACCTAACAAGATAAAGGAGAATATTTGTAGCCTTGGAGATTCTTTGGTTGGACTGCTTACTGTTAGTGTGCTTGGCCCTTCCTTGATTGGTGTATTGTTAATGTTAATCCATGCTCAACAGGGTGTTGATTGCTGGTGGGGAGGTATTTGGGACTTTTTTGCTCCCTTTTTTGCTTGTTAATTATATTTTTGCACAGTATGTAGATGCTGTTTATGTCTATGTGTCTAAACAGCCCAACCAAATAACCTCCAAGACCGCTCCCACTAAGACTGACAGAACAAGCCACTAGAATATAAGCTGAGAGCAAACCCTTTCATTACTAGTCCTGATGATGTCTGTGGAGATTCTCAGTCATTCAGATCATGGTCGTCCCAAAGGTGCTGTCAGCCTTGGAAGTAATTATTGAGGCCTCTGAAGGCTGACACATAAGTAGAGATGTAATTATATGATGATTGGGG
>JANHFL010006511.1:0-26248 GCA_032468155.1 Oxyrhabdium leporinum | reverse complement strand
TCGCTTGTTGCATTTTGAAGCATTTCATCAAATTGAGTGGCCATGCGATGATGGAGGCTGGTCAGGTGTTTTAGCCAATATCTATGCAATTTGTCCAGGCCAGGTGCACTCCAGTTCTTTATCTTCTTTGCTTGTTTTGCAACCATGTCAGTTGTTATTATAATATTTTCCATTTTGTTTTGTGTTGTTTGTTGTTGAATATCTTTGATCCAGGAGACAGTTTTGTTGTATTCCACTGGGTTTTCCCACAGTTCTTTCCGAAATTCAAAGTTTTTTCTTTACATGGGTGAACATTAGTTTGGACTCGATTTTCATCAAGGGACCAGTAGAAGAGGTGTTGGTTTCTTCTGAACTGGACATTTTCACAATATTGTTTTATTCGTCCTTTGTATCTTTCAATTTTCTTTGCTGTTGCTATTGCATGTTGTTTTAGTTCTTCCATGATTTCCATTATTGTTTTTTCGTCCAGGCTGTATTTTTTGTTCTTTAGTTTTCCTTCTTTCAAGTACTTTAAATTGCTAACATCTCCTCTTAGTTTTTTTATTTTATTTTCAAGTCTAATTTTCCACTTTGGTGTTCCAGTGGGTTTTTTTTTTTGGCATTTTATAACCCAGTTCTGCAGTTATAACGGCAGCTGTGCTTAGTTGGTTGGTTTTGTATAGTGTGCTGGATGGGATGGAAGTTAAAATGTTATTTACAGCAATTAACAGATCTTTCACTCATTTGCTATGCACTTCGCAAATGGTAGGTAGTCTTTTTCTTTCTATGTTTTCTTTGATGTGATTTTCAATCTTTTCTTTCAGCATTTTTGCTAGATCACTTAGTTCTACACTTTTGAGTTGTTGCACAGGAGGATCTTCATACCTATATGTTATTTCTTCCACTGGCTGGTCAGTTTGTTCAGGTGTTGGAGCAATTTCTTCAGCTCGTTCATCATTACTTGTTGTTTTCTTTTTAGCCAATATTTCTAGTTGTTGCATTTCCACATCTGTGACAACTTTATTACAGATGATGAAACGTCTTTGATCCATTAATCTTTGTTCAGTTACATCATTTTCCAGGTGTTTTTCCTTCCACAGTTGCATCATTCTTTTTTGAAATCCCCTGGCTGTTGGTTCTGTCTGGTAGTAATATTTGATTATTTCTCAATTTTCTTTGGTTGTCCAAGTTTTGTGATTTTGTTCCAGTTGCTTTGCAGTTGCACGCCCTGGTTCCGTAGCAGTAACAACTGAGCCCTGTAGCCCCTTTTTCGACAGATGTCCAGGAGCCATAGCATCTGATGCGACCCTTGTTGACCCAGATGATGACCGATCCAGTGTGGAATTTTGTTGCTTTCTTCTCATCATTAGTGATGGTAGGTGCCTGGGTTGGTTCATGGTGGCTAAGCCACTATTGATCCAAAGACGCTAATCCCATAACCATAGGAACTACACTGGATAACTGTCCAGCCCCAGCCACGGCAGCCTAGCTGCCTGTTTGGTAGCAGAAAGGCAGGATCAGGAATGGGAGGAGGAGGAAAGCAGCTTAACTGCCTGTTTGGTGGCAGAAAGGAAGGATCAGGAATGGGAGGAAGGAAAGCCTTATTATTATTGTTGTTGTTGTTCTTGTTATTTATTGCAAGTCTTACTTCATTCCTAACTTCATCGTTGCAGATTTGGGCTATATGCTGGTATTCTGCCTTAGTTATGTATCCTTCTTTCCTTTTTCCATCTCCAGCACAATGTGATGAGTCTTTACAACATAAACACAAAAGGGACAGAGCTTGCATTGCAGCAGCCCAACACTGCTTTCAACATTTGTTCTCCTTGGCTATTTATGATGCTTCTAAGAATGAAATTCCTGTTGATGCTTTTATTTTGCTTCTGATTGATACTGGAGAACATGTTGGCTATCATCTTAGGTTAGTTGTAATATTTCCCTGCCTGGCTGCCTATACAGATTACTTGTAAGTGAATGCCATTGATCTATGTAAACTCACATAGCCTGTAGACCTAACACAATCATTACATTTTGCTATAATCAATGTATTATACCATAAAAGTATTATATTATCTTTTAACTGAGTTTTCTAATGATCCTCCATTAATTACAATCCAAATTGTTTCCAGATTAATCCACATTTAAGCATTCATTCCTGATTTTTTATTCCTGATGAATAAATAATTTCTAAAACATAAATTGCCTAACTTCTAAAACATAGAACTGAAAAATACTGATTAATTGGAATAAAAGATCAAGCAGATATGGAAGAGTGAGTCCTCGTTATTCATTTTTAAAATAAACCTATTTAGGCTGCATGAAATGAAAGCAGTTTGAATTTATTATTCAGATAAAATACTAATTCCTCAAGCAGCTATAATCAATAGGAGACATACTTGTTTCAAGTAGTTGATGATAGAGTCTGACAAATCATATTAGTCTTAACTAGATAGAGTTCTATGAATTTTTCCATTCTGGTTATCCTGCCACAGCTAATGTTCTTGGTAAATTTATATACTTCTTTATATCATTCTCTGCTGGAGTGTGTTTTAATAAAGACCTACCAACTGAAGCCCATTAAGTGTATCCCATCTATTTATACCACAGATTTCAAACATACATTAATTATTTTTACTCATCTTAAAGTTGAGTACACACAAATGCCTTGACTCTTCTATTATCTACCAGTCAATCTCATCCTATCCAAAGTTAATCTCCACTGTCTCCCTGCCCATTAATAATGAAATGCTCTATGAGTTTGGTCTTTAACTAGTGTGTTGAAATGCTAACAAGTTGTAGGGAAAGCCAAGTGATTCAAGATAAATGGAAAAATCAAGAATCAGAAGAGGCATCTAAGAAGTTGAATTAAAAATTACACCGTATACATCAGTTTTAGAGGGTTTTTAAAAATAGTAACAGTTTTCAGCCTAATATTACAAAGAGAAGATTTGTTAAAACTCTATATGGAAGCAATTTTTTTTATTTTGAGAGGAATGATTGATCAGCCAGAACTGATGAAGCTAAGGATGAACAGGGACATAAAGAAGAGTTAATGGTTGTGTTTTCTGAATATTGTTTTCATTCAGATTGAGTTTTGTATTCATAGTAACCAAACTGAAAGTGCATGAGGCTGACTAGATTTTTGTCAAACTCAGGACTACATTGAAGATCTCAGTTGTAAGTGAATACGATTACCCATCCCAGGTGAATAAACATATATAGTCAATGCAGTAATACGTACAGCCCCAAAACCTCTCTCTTTTCACTGTTGCTATTCTGATGGAAAGGAAGCTCCCACGGCAAGGCACTTTAATTATTTTAAGGAGCATATTCCATTGGGAAAAGTGATGAAGTCAACTTCTGAAGTGAGAGGGGAGTTTCCTGATGATGGACTCCAGCATGAACTCAAAAGCTTGGAAGAATAAACCTTTGGTACTGGTGACCAACTCAGATTGAATCCCGCAACATTATCATGTGACATGTATATTTGCCTTCATTCACAAGAAGTCAACTTTTCAGACACTTCAAGATGTCAAGAGCTCTTCAGAACAATTATTCCCAATTGAGATGACTTCAATGATTTCTCCTTTTTCTTGTCACATAAGAAATTCACTTTCCTGTCAGTCAGGAAGTCACTTTACTATCTTTACCATTCCTATTAAGCTCCTTTTATTGAAATGGGAAGATCCTGTCCCCCTTACCTGAAAGAACAAAGTTTTCAGGGAGAGAAAGCAGCCCAGGCCAACCCTGAAACATGAAACCAATTTCAGCGAATAAATTAAAAAGCAGCCGAAACCTTTGTTCTTGATTTTCTGATGAAAAGGAAGAGTATATATTGTAATATCGTACATTGTATTCATACAGATTAATTACAAAATCATTAAATAGATAGGGATCCTTTTGATAACAAACACTATCTTCCATTTTTAAAGTAGTGTAGCATAAAACTCTGTGTCTATTTATTTGAACGTTGTAAATCCTTCAAAGAGGCAATTATGTCTACAACTATTACCTAATTCTGCCAGAAAATAAAGTAATCATCATTTTTTGATCTTTAAATTATGCTTATGGATATGCCAACCCTTCCATAAATTAAGCAAGGTGATGTTCTACCTCAGAATTTAACTAAAGCATGAGATTTCAAGATTTGGAACTGAAATGACCACTTTTCTAAGCCAATGAAATGGGTTCCAGAATTATTATTATTTTTCTTTTTTGCAGCGTCCTAGTAAAACCTAAGGTGGTACCATTCAGTTCATCCCTTCAGACTAGGGATATTGTTTTTGGATACTTCTTCACTTAGCAACAATTTTCCAGAGGTATCTTGAAAAATACTGTAAAATCTAATATATGAACTAAATTATAAGCTGTTATCTATGATACTACACTGAAAAAAAGAATAAAATCCTAATCTGCAGTCAATAATCTTAACAAGAGAAAAATAATAGTTAGTTTTCTATAGTTTACAAACTCTTATTTTACAGATTTACTGATATAACTAGTAATAATTTTATAGAATCATATGACAGGAAGGTACTTTGGAGGTCTTCTAATCCAATCCCCTGCCCAAGGCAAGAATTTTCTCAATCTAATATTTTCTTTAAAACAATGGAGCAAAAGAAATGCCATACCCACAATTCCTGGAGGCAAGGTGTTCCACTGATTAATAGTTCTCACTCTCAGGAAAATCCTCCGTACTTCCAGGTTGGATCTCCCTCTGACAAGCTTCCATCCATTGCTTCCTATCCTACATGCAGGTGATATAGAAAATAAATAAACACCCTCTTCCCTGTGGCAGCCCGTCAAGTATTAGGAGATTGCTATCCTATCTCCCTTCAGTCTTTTCTTCATTACACTAAACATATTTAATTCCTTTATCTATTCTTAATAGAATTTAGCCTCCAGATCTCTTATCACTTTTGTTGATCTTCTCTGCACTCTTTAACTTTAAAGTCTCAGCTTTTTTTTATTGTGTGACCAGAACTGGACACAATATTCCAAATGTGGCCTCACTACTATGGTACAGAGTGGTACTATTACTTCCCATGATCTTGAGGCTTTCCCTTTGTGGATGCAGCCTAAGACTATGTTGGCTTTCTTGGAAGTTGCCGCACACTGATGATTCATACTTCAATAGTGGCTCACCAGGAACATAGATCCCCTTCATATTGTTGAGTCAGATACTGCCTATCCTGTACACATGCATCTGGTTTCTCCTGCCTAAGTGTAGGACCTTACTTTTCTCACCACTGAATTGCATCTTGTTGAATAATGTCTAATGTTCAAATCTGTCAAGATCCTTCTGAATTTTAAATGGCTCTTCCACAGGGTTAGCTATTCTCCCCAGTTTTGTGTCATCCACAGTCTCCTCATCCAGATTACTTATGAAGATGTTGAAGAGCATGGAGCTCAAGATAAAATCTTAATGAACCTCACTGCATACTTTCCTCCATGTAGTTTCATTAAGGATGTAGTTGTTCAGCCAAATGTAGATCCACCTGGTAGTGGTATTGTCTATCCCACACTATTGTATCTTACCATGAAGTAGGCTGTGGTCTACTTTAATCAAATGCCTTACTGAAATTTAAATATACTATATCCACAGCTTTCCTTGGCCTGTTAATATGTTCACTTTATCAAAGAAGACAATAAGATTTGTTTTGCATGACCTATTCTTAACAAACCTATGCTGGTTTCTATTTTTCATCTTATTCATTTCTAGGTGCTCTCAAATCCATTGCTTGATTATCTTTTCTGGAATTTTCCCATGTATTGGAGACAATGTGATCGGTTTGTAGTTTCCTCTTTCCCCCTTTTTGAAGATTTGAACTACATCAGCTCTTTTCCTATCATTTGGCAGTTCCCCCATGTTCCAGGAGGTTTGAAACATTTCATTCAGTAGTTGTAAACTCATATCTCCCAACTTCTTCAACACTTTTGTATGTTAACCATTCAGCCCAGGAGACTTGTACTCATTCAAAGCAGCTAGGAGTTCTCTTACTAATTCCTTGCCTATTTTGATATGCATTCCGATTCTGTCTCCCTTTGTGTTGCTTTTGACAAGTTAAACTTTTTTTTTTCATTTTGCCCGAAGACAGATGCAAAAAAAAATAAAAATGAATTAAGCAGTTTGAATTTCTCCCCACTCCCTGCTACGCAATTTAAATAAGTGTCTTCTTAATCTATATCTACAATCTTTTCTTCCTGGATCTTTTTCCTCCCAACCTATGAAGAAAAGAAAGTTTATCTAAAACTCATTGGTAGAAAACTTTTCTCATCAACTTGCTTCTAAGATCCATAGAAGTGTGAGATGGCTGCCCAAGCAATATTGATCAATAGATTCTAAGCAGATAGTAACTTAAGTCTGACAGCCATATATATTATTAGATTGAACCTTGCAGCAGTAATCTATATGTCCAATGGGTTCATTGAGGGTAAATGATGGAATGATTATACGTGTATACAAGAGAGTCAGGAGAGATGGAGAATGGGGCTATCTGCCAGAATGACATACATTATACTGGATATATAAGGTAGAAAACCATAGAGGGATAATTGATTTGTCTGATGCAATGCAATGACTTACCTGTTGCCTTTTTATTGTAGTGCCAAATAAATAATGATTTTTGTGGGCCAGAATACAGGACCTTTCCACTTATTTCTCCATTTTTAATTTAAGGACATATCCTAAACTAGAGTAAATCAGCAGAGTTTCAGCAACATGATTGAGTTATGTTGATTTACCCCTCCAGGGAAACTCTGGCTCTTAGACTACAGCAAGTGAAGCAATTAGTGTAAGTTGAACAATCAATATGAGAACAAAACAACCTGAGCATTCACTTCTCTTTATTGTTGTGTCAGCACTTTCAGTAAACTTAACTCTCTTCTTGTAGGACTTCCAAATTGTCTGTAAGCTCTTCTCTTGTTTTTTTTTTTAATCCCAAGGCATTCTCTTATTATTCATCTGAATATTTAATCTTGAATGAAAAAAAAAGGAATCTTTCACTATTTTTACAGTAACATGGAAGGCATGAATGAAACTGGTGGAAATTGCAGAAGCTGGAGTAGCAACTATAATCAGTTATTCTGCTTCCAGAAAGAATATACTATTGTCTTTATCTTATTTAAAATGGCATCAAAACAAAACCAATTCAGGACACCAATAATCTATTTCTAATAATTGCTGAAGTTATAGGGAAATAAGTGAATGACAGATAATTTGAGAGTTTCTGTCTCAAATAGCATTTGTCTTTTTTTTTTTTAAATCAACTTTGGGTGAGGTTCTTCAGACCAGATGCAGTAATTGAGACAGTGCAGCAATAGTGAGTAATGACTAGTAGTGATTTCTGGCCAGCAAAAATCTTTCTGGATAGAGAAGAGACTAGGAGATCACCCACCCATGCCCCAGATAGCTCTTTCTTGTGAGGAAACTGCAGAATGGAAGCCTCACAAACTTCTTGTTGAGTACAGCAGCTGGGGAACAAGAAAGAAGCAGCTCACTCATTTTGACCAACTCTCACTTTCTTAATCACTTCAGGGTACAATCAATTTACAATTGAAAAGTGGCCTTTGAAAACAGTGGCACAAAGAAAACTTCTCAGTGAGCCAATCTTCCTTCCAGATTACAAAAAAAAAAGCAAAGAAGAAAATAATACTTTTAAAAGACTTTAAAATAACAGCAAAAAGCTTAATTGAGATGTTGACTAAGAAAGCATAAATCTGAAAGATAAATATTTTGGGGAAAATACTTTTGCCCTTGCTTGAAATTAAATAAGAAACTAGGCTTTCCTGGGAATTATGATTGTTTGACAACAAATGGAAAAGATAATTGGGAGAAGTTACTAAACAAAAAGTATAAGATGTAATGGAATATGCCATCTAACTACAGAAAGACAGATTAAAGTCTTAAGGATGTAGAGAAAGGGTAGGAGAAGAAAAAAAGAGAATATTGTTTTTTATCTTCATCTTTGTAAATGATGGGAATTGGGTGGCATATAAATTATATATATATATAATTTATATGCAGGCAACCCGGGTTCAAATCCCATAAGAGTATGTCTGTCTGATAAGGGCAGTATTGTAGTATTGGCTTTCATATACATCAAGTACTTCCGAAGAACCTAGATGTTATAATGTATCACTGTAGCATATGTACCAATTCAAACAGTGTGGCCTTTTGGAATTGACAGAGGGAAATTTTGTCAATGTGCAGATTTTTAACTGACATCCAAGATTTATTCGTATGGCATACAGTATTCTGATAACCCCTGGAACTACACTGCCAGTTTATCCCATAATAAATGCTAGGCATTACAGGTATTAATTAATTAATTACAGGTATTATTTTTTTTAAGTTGTTTCCTTTATTGACATGAATTTTAAATGTCTAACATGAAATATAACAGAGAACAAGCTACTCAAAAAAACATTTTTGGGGCAAATGTTTCTCAAAAAAGAAAAAAACTATTTTATTATTGAAAAAAAGTTGAAACAACATGTGGCTGGTCTTCAAGATATGCATACCATCTTTGGCCTGTTAAATTTGGGTGGAAAATTTATTTCAGTGGGAGTTAAAAGATAAATGGAATTGTTTTGTATGTAAGCCCCAAATTTAATCCAGAACTGATATTAACCAATGATTATTATATATATTGTATGTAAGAGTAGAAACTATTCTACATGGGACAAAGACTGGTAGTGGGAAATTACATTCCAAATGAAGATAAAATAACTTTTTACAAAGGACTTATGGACAAGATTGTCTTTGATGAGATAGTCAGCTATACGAATTTGATAAATGAATAAATGAATGACTTTCCATATGAAAATTGGAATTTAGTGAGAGATTAGAATAGAGTAATTTGTCTACATAAGGACAGAACCTTTGCGGAAAAAAATAGCAAAACAACAAAAGGTAAATTAACAAAAAGGGTGGTTTGTTTTGTTTTGTTTTGTTTTGTTCTTTTTGACCTTATGGACAATTGAGAGATTATAGATACAAGGGAACACAAAACTGGTGATGCAAAAGAATATTCTTATTTTTCTGAAATATACAGATCTTTTTCAAGATATATTTTGTATAGCTAAGAATTTATTTATATATGTGTGTGTGTGTGTGTGTGTGTAATCTTGATAGGTACAGATATAAGAATGATTTGGAACATATGTAAAACTTTTATAAAGGAATAATTTATTCTGCATAATAGCAAACTAAAAAACAATACCATAAGAGAAAAACATAGGGAATTTCACAAATGAAAGAAGAATTTAAAAAATTCCCCAAAAACAAAATTATCCTAAAGCAAATTATTTTTTTATAACAACAGCTGTTTTTGTTAACAGTAAGAGAAATAGAAGTAAAAATGAATTATGTAAAAGAAAAGAATTTTAAATTTGCAAAAAAGCCAGGAAAATCATTGTTATATAAATTAAAGTAAGAAAAAAAAAACCATATTAAAATTACAAGATAGAGATACCTTAACAACCAATAATCTAAAGATGCAAAAAAGAATTCATAAATACTACACTAAATTGTATAATAAAGAATAAATTTCCCTGGCAAGGTTGATGAATATTTAAAGAAAAAAAATTACTAAAGATCACAGAAAGATAGAAACAACTAATGAATGGACCCATTAAAATATGGGAAGTTTGTCAAGCTATTAAAAAAGGTAAAAGTGGCTCAGCCAGATGGTTTGCCAGCCTCATGTTATCAACAGTTTGAAGATGAATTATTATAATCTTTACAAAACATGATTCATTTTATCTTACAAACTGGAAAGATGCCAGGGAGTTGGTAGGAGACTAATAAAGCATTAATACCTAAAAATCATTTTTTTTTAAAAAAAAAAAAGTTGAGGGAAACAAAATCGAATGGTTGCATATTGTGATCATAAAAAGAAATAAAGAAATAAATTGCAGGACACTAAACACTTCCCAATTAGTTTTTTTCCCCATTAAGGTTATTTGGTGATCATTCCTACCTTCTGAGGAAACTTGGATTTTTTATACATATACATGTTTATACTGTATACACATACATATGCATGACATAAAGGCTTTATATAACTTTAATAGAAAATGCCTTTCTATATCTTGTTTTTATTCAAAAAAAATATTGTTACTTTGGTGGAGACAACACTTATTGAAGTTTTTCCTCTGTCCAATGTTGTATGAGCAAATAAGGAAATATTTGTGAATATGGTAATAAAAAAAGTAGTTATTATGTAGATAATTATGCCTATGAATTTCTGAAAAGATATAATTTGAAATTTGAAATCTGTAATAAACAGCACTTTGCACACACTTATATGTGCATAAAGTTATGTATCCCTTATGCTTAATGAATAAAATGGGTGTATGAAGTGAATCTGAGTATGATGTTTGTACATATGTCTGTACATACACACACACACACACACACACACACACAAAAGCCAATTTGGAATAATGTTCCATGCATCAGATAAAGTAAATCAAAACTACCAAAGTTTATGCCTTAATGCATGGGTGTCAAACTTGCCGCATCACGTTTCTGTCATGTGATATATCACAACGTTTTTTCCTTTTGTGGAGCTGGAGTGGGCATGGCCTGTGCATGACAAATTTGGCTTGTGGACTGCCAGTTTGACACCCCTGCATACATTTGTTAAACTTTAAGGCACCACAAACCCTTTGTAACTTTTGCTACCAAAAAACCCCAAACCAAAACAGGGCTACCACTTTAGACATGGCTATTTGTGAGTCATCTTGGTTGAATCAAAAGTTGTTTCTCTGAGAGCTCAGAAAAATCTAATCATTGCTTTAATTAAGTGTATTCAGGGTCTGGTTCTAATCTCTTCCATAATGCATTTGAACAATTGCTAGTAAGTTGGGCTGAGCTGAAATGATCTGTAAAACTTCTCAAGGGACAATAAGTAAGGAGACAAATCATCTGCATGCAATTATTAGTTATTTTATTGCCTTTTTAATTAAGAGCTCCACTAACATAAAAAGAGGAACAATATAGTGATACTTCTCATCGTTTCTTTCATCTCTCTTAAGAAGAGAGAGAAAGAAGGCTCCTTCTGTTATTCCATTCAGACAATGCACATTTCTAAATGTATGAAGGCCTTCATAATGTTTAGTCCCAGATCATGATGAACAGATAGAAGTTTGTAAATAAACATGACCTTAATGTTCTAAACCTTCCCTTGATCTAAGGATCATGTCATCAGTCTAATTAAACAATTCTGAAGTTGTATGTATAATCATATTAAAAAGATGCCATTAAGAAAATGAATCTATTGGGAATGCGATATCTTGGATTATACATTACCCCACTGCTTTGTTTTTGCCAAAGCTTTCATAATAACCATGTTGTACTTGCCAATTAGGGAGGGGGAAAGCATTTATTTTTTGTACTAGCTGCTACACAGATGTCACAGACTGTAAAACAAACAACAAAGTATGGAATCCCATATTCATGAGAATATGCAAACTAAGTACAATGATTTCATAATTAGAGATAAATCTTAAAAGTGCTTGATTTTGTTCAGCTTTCAAGAAGCTTTCTATTTTCTTTCACAGAGGAGAACAAAAGGCAGGTAGAAAGAAGCATTCAAATAATGGACTAATGCAATCGTAAAGGACCATTAAATGTTTTTGTATCCTGCAATACCAAGCTTGGTACACCTGGAAAGAAATGGAAGGTTATACTAGGGCAAGGGGTCCCTCAGGGAATATGTTGATCTCCAATGCACAGAGCTATAATTGAAAGTATTAGGTAGGCAAGGCGAGGGTTCTTTTTAGCTGGGGGGAAAAAGAAGAAAATTCTGGAAGCTATTGATGTCTTCCCCTTGCCATAATATTCTTTGTAGAGGGCAAGGGGAAATAGCTGCCTGTGTTGTTTGTGGTCTTAGCCAATGAAACAGGATGGGATGGGCACCCTTCAATCTGTTCATTCTGGTTCAGTGATCATTAGAGTCAGGATTTTTTTTTCATAAGGCAAACATGGAAATTGAGCTTCTTTTGATTTCTCTTTCTCTGTTTCCTGGATGAGTCCAACCTGCTCTCTTTCTCTCCAGCCTGAGAAATAGCAGGAACTATTTCTGATATGGTCAGAAGCTAATATTCTAATACCAATTCTGTTCATTTCAATAACAAAGAAAAGATGAAAGAGTGAACATGCATTGCAATATAAATATAACTTTGACTTGATGCACGCAAAAGCTGAAATTAACTTTTCTACAATGTATCCGAAATTCTCGTATGCTTATTTACCAGTTCCATTCCAGGTAGAAGACTGACATGCTTCCCCACCACCAGAAGATAGAAATTGTAATCTCACAGACTTGGCCAACTAATCAATACTCATAATCTAGAATGTACTTCTTTTCAGCAAAGATGTTTCTTGCAAAATTACTTGTTGACATACTGATGTTTCCATTTAATTTCAGATTTTCATAGAATAATAGCACCAGCTTTTTCATTCTCAGCTAGAAAATGATGTCACTGTATTTAACTAATTATAAGTATTGAGAAAAGGCATCCAGGGAATTCAGAAAATGTAGTGGACAACGTGATCCACAGGCCTGTTCCTTCTCTTTACCCAAAATGTTTCCTGCAGAATTACAAACTCTATTCTGGGCTGTGGAATCTCTATCCCTCCAGATATTGCTGAGATATCTGCCTAATTATCTTTGTCATGCTGCTTGTGAGTTAGAGAAAGAAAGACTTGTGGCAACAATGGAGAGATTACATTTGGGAGCCTATGAGTTCCATGACCTGATATGACACAAAGAAACATTATACTATAGGTATGGGTGTGGGATGTGTGCGTGTGTGTTCATGCATGTGTGCTTGTATGTATCTATGTACCTTCCCTTTAAAGGTAAAAGCAGATTCAAGAAGGGCAGTTTGAGGCAATGCTGCAGCATATGAAATAAGGCTTAAGTAACCTGCATTGACAACAACAAAAGATTAGGAAATTCATTCCTATATTTTGCACACTGTTTCTAATTTGGCAATTTCCAATCTCTTTAACAGACTTACATTTTCATGTACATCTATAATCTCCCACCTGTTTCTCCAACATCAACATTTCTACAGACATTTAGCTCACAAACTCCAAATTAAGAGTGCAACCCTATCCACGTCTATTTAGAAGTCACCCTTACAGAGGTCACTGGAATCTATTCCCATTAAACTCCCAATTTAATATTGTACTTGAGCCCATTAATTTTAAAACAGGCTGTTAAAAAGCACTCTGTACTTCATCCATTCCAGACAGTTTGGGATAATTTCTATTAAAGGAGGCTCTACCGTATGCAGGAACACTTTCAAAGCCAGAATTTAAGAGCCAAAGACCTCTTAACACTTAATCTGAATCATGGGTGAATTAAGGAGCTCAGCGGCCCTTTGGAAAGGAGAAATAAAGATGGAATTTAGTTCCCTTTGTAAAAGCATTACGGAGATCTCTTTTAGAAATTGGCATATGTTATGCTGACAATTGGCCAAGGAATCATTTTATTTTAACCTGGCAAAGACATATATCCTAACTGTGCAAACTTCTAACAACCACCTCTTGAGCAACTTCTTTTTAGTGTCCTTGAATCCCGTTTCAATGAGCAAGAATCAAATGCCAACCTCAGCACTTCAGTTAGGAAAACACACATGCACCCGCTTGCACACACACACACACACACCACACATACACCCCTACAGGTTTAAGAGCTGTATTTCATTCCCTGTCCAAACACTGGACTGGCCTAATTAAAGCATGCCAGTCAGTGAACAGCACTCATTTTCTTTAAATGCTGTATTGACCTCTTTTCTGGCTGACACTGAAAAGAGCTAGTTTTTTTTTTATTGTTATGGATTGCTTGGTTGCACCTGCATTCGGAAAAAAAACATGAATTAAAATTCACTAAGAAAGAGGGAAATAAAACATGAAAAGTAGAAAGAATGCCTCCCTTAGACCTCAGCAATGACCTGCCATGGTATTTTGTGGGAGAGCTTGTTGCAGGTAAAGAGGAGTCTGCCGCTAACCCTGTATTCTGGCAGGAGCAAGGAGGATAATAGAGGTGATGCCCTCAATCTCCAGTGGTAAAGGCTTTTGACTGCATCCCTTCACAAGCACCCTTTTTGGAACAAGTACAAAGGAGGAATCTCAAAAGCATCTGACTGCTAGTTCAGTGGCAAGAATGGATTGAACAATCAGAGCCTGGAAAGTTTGGGGGCACAATAAAGCAGAATTTAATCAGGAAGGATGTCAGCTCAGAGGTGAAACGGCTGTTTGAAAGCTTTTGAATTTTTCTTCAGAGTCCTCTGAGTGTGAACAAACTCTTTTAAAGAATGTAAGGGCTGCATGTGTCTGTGTGTTAAGATCAGAATGATACTTTGGAAACAAAAGCTATTTACCACACTCCTCCATTTGCAAAGGGTGAAGGCAACCTGTCCTTCTATTTCCTCTGAAGCGTACAACACTATATGACACGTTTTAAAATAATTTGCACCAAATTCAACTGTCCTCCTCTTTTAAAAGCTTAGGGGTATGGGATATAGCTTTTTAGGGAAATGTGTAATTACGTGTATCCAACATGTGAAAAATTGTGTTTGTTTACTTGATGCATGGAAATAGAGCTTCTTTATACAATAGACTAAAGGTGGTGAGGAAGAAAGTAGGATTTCAGTCAATGGTGTCTAAACTTCAAATTGAGATACACTATCATTGATCATCAGGGTCCATCTGAAAACCTCTTTGGAGCATCATCTCAGGAAATTGAAAAGAATAACAGAATAACAAGTGTTGGAAGGGACCTTGGAAGTCTTCTACTGCAACCCCCTACTCAAGCAGGAGACTTATACCACTTCAGACAAACAGTTGTCCAATCTCTCCTTAAAAACCTCCAGTGATGGAGCACACACAACTTCTGAAGGAAACCGTTCCACTGGTAGCACAGCATTTTGTTCACTGTTTTGGGGAAAAACCCTAAGCTCCCAACTCACATAAATTAAAATGAAATTCTTACATGTAGCTTTGCTGTATTGGCACTTGTTTTGCTGGAAAACTACAAAAGTATACTCAACTAAGCTTTTCCACCAATCTGCCATTTTCTTGGCTTTCTTTGGGTCAGTTAAAATTGAGGAGAAGATATTAATGATTTTATATTAGAAAATGCATATGATACAGGGCTGTCACAGAACAAAAAAGAATCCTCACAAACTTGAAGTGTAGCAATAAATAAATGCACCATCGTAGAAACAATAAATCTTTGCAAAAGAAACAAATTTGGGAAACTGAAGATCATATTGGACAGGATTATTTAAAACAATGCAAGCTCAGCTCAGTGCGCAAATATTCCCATTGCTAAACAGTTGCAGGATGATGAAAACCTCCACAAGAAAATCCTTTTTGAATTCAGGAATTGTATAAACCAAATGATAATTCCTTACAGAGTGTTAGTTTTGAAAGCCCAAGTTACTCTTCTAAAGGGCAATGGAATGCAAGCTATGTAAACATCTGGCCCCACCAGCAAATATATTGAAATCAGTCAGGTCAGTATTAGTGTGCAGATCAGTTGTTCAGTAAACAAGAATCTTGTAATAATAAGGTTAAATGTATGAATCAAGATCATAAACTGTGCTAATATTATTTCTGAGACTAAAAATTTGCATCCTTCATTGTTATATTTTCTTGTTCCATTTTCTTACGAGGATCCTTTCATTTCTATTTACTGTTTCCTTACTGTGCTGCCTTTAATTCAAAACCTATCCTAGTTAATTAATGAGAGTTTGCACTGAAACAGTTCGTAATGAATGCAACAGTAAAATATGATCATTGTCCACCTTGTCCTTTAAGAAAATGTGCAATTATCTTGTAGAAAACTGGTGAAATAGTCAAAACTTACCTCCTAGAAGAGATAACAAGCTCTAATTCAGAATGTTTACAACCCAGAAGAATCATATTAAATGCACATGTTAATTTACCATAACAAGACAAGAATGTCACTAAGTACTTGTTCTTTTCAAAAGGGAAGTGGTTTAAATAATTATTTTAACTGCAGGTGTTGGTATTGGCTCAGCAGGAACAAAAGTATCATTTGTAACAATCCTATCTTCATCAGCTGTGTTTATATAAAGCTGTTTTATTCATTCTACCATTCTCTTATGTTCTTTCTCACCATTGAGTCAGAGATGTGCATTTATTTACAGTTCAAAGGGTCAAACTGAATGTTCTATTTATTATACAGAACACAATTCATCCTGCTGGTCACTTAGGAAGTGTGTGGATCCTAAGTCTGTGGGTTTCCTGTCCAAGGAGGGATGGGTGTATTAAAGTTCTATTTTATCTTGCTTCACATAAGCAGATATGTAAAACCAAATTAATTCCTACTGGTGTCAATTACCTGCTAAACAAGAACCTTTAGCAAAGAACTGATACGAGTACACCATTTTCTCAAGAACCTCTCATACTAATTTTTAAAACCAAAAGTCAAAGGCATTTAAAGGTAACAGCTGCACATGATTTACAGTGATGAGTAAAGTTTAACAAGGATATAAAGCTTGCTATAGTGGATTATTCTTCTGATCCATATTTCATCTCTAAAAGAAGGTAGAATCAGAAGGGGGGCAAATGGGAAAAGATGGAAAGATAGCAAAGGAGATTTGAAAGGCAAAACAGGATTAAAATGTTTGATATATTTGTGACAAAACAGGGCATCGGGCTATAGCCTGTCTCAAGAATACATTCAGCTCCGCTACCTTACCTTTCTAATTAGCTTCCAGAACAAATTGGGAATGGAAATCAATAACTAGTAAGCAAAAGGGCTCTTGGACTCTGAAAGTGGAAGAATTTTTAGTGAGTCACACCTAGTCAGAAATACATTCAGATTGCGCCTGGATGGCCATCACTGGTATACTATGATAAACAAAAAAATTCTATTTGTTGAAGCCTGAAATTAAACATCAGAAACAAAAAAATATTAGGTTTCTAAAAAAGCTGATGTACAAAATAATTTGCTAACTAACTAGTAGCTAAAGTGCCTATAACAGCAGGAGAAAAAAAAAGTAGTGAACTAGAGCACAAGCAAAAAAGAATTTAAAAAAAAGATGGAGGAGGAAGAAACAGTCTCTGAAATCTTGCCCTATGTCTTGTGATTGACTTGCATTTTCAATTAACACCTGGAAGAGAAGCTGCTAGGCAAGTTAGTTCCTCCTATTTACTCTTGCAAGGTTGCTCCAATCCCAACCTGATAATTATTTCCCTCTTTTGTTATAGCAGCTGCCCAGGGCCTGCTAGACAATCCTCATTAATACATAACCCTTATTTTCTGATGCCTAAATTAAGCAATTCTGGGGTTTGTAGGAGGGAAAGAGGGGTTGCAGAAATATAAAACTTGTCCAATGAAAGTAACTCCTTTGTGACTCAAGACCAGATTGTTCTTGCAATTTGGGCTCACCCTGAAAATTAAACAAAACCCCCAGTGCTACTGGAAATTATTTCTTAATAAACTTTCAAAGTTTGTGGCCATCCTGATGTCTCCCTTGGTGTTCTCGTTCTTTGATATCCATCCTGCAAATTCTAAATTAAGCACTGACGCACAAATTACAGGCAATGTCTTCTCACCGAGACCTACTTGCTCTAAGAAAGCAACCATGGGAAGAAGTTATTATGCATGTTGATTAAATCCAGGGGATATCCATTAAAACAGAAATGGGAGGTAAATATCAGACATCACTTGTAAAAAAGATCCTTCTTTAATATGTTGTAGGAAGACAGTGGCTGATGTTAACAAGGAATAGATAGAATAATATGTTTTGTGGCAATCTCATAGTATTCTGTTTGTGTGTGTGTGATAATATATATTTACATGTAATATTACCTATTGATCCTCAATATTACATCTAACATTGCCATGTGGTTTAGCTGTATATCTTATATGATCAGTTTAAATAACTCACCTAAATCTTATGAAGAGCATGATTAGTCTGACAAAGAGAAGGCTAAGGACAAACATGGTAGCAATTCTCCAATATATAAAGAAATATCACATAGAAAAGGTTATAGATTTATTTTCCAGAGTAGCAATAGCACATAGACTTATATCCCACTTCACAGTGCTTTACAGCCCTCTCTAAGTGGTTTACAGAGTCAATATATTGCCCCCAACAATCTGAGTCTTCCTTTTACTGACCTAAGAAGGCTGTCTCAACCTTGAGGTGGAAAGAATCAAACTGCTGGCAGTTGGTAGAATTAGCCTGCAATACTGCATTCTAACCAGGAAACACAAAAGCCAAGTGTGGAAGCCTTAAAGAGAGAAATCCAAACCTTCAATAAGCAGAAAGTTATTGATGGAGATAATTATTAAACAGTGTAACAGCCTTCCATTTGAAGTCATGGGTTCTCCATCACTCCATGTTTTCAAGAAAAGAATGGTCACCTGTCTGAAATGGTCTAAAGATTCCCGCACTTGACGGGTTTGGACTAAAAGACTCCAAGATCTCTTCCAACTCTATCATTCTACCTAGAGATCAGCAACACAACTTCAGATGTAGACATAATAAATGGCATGTGTTTTCAGCATTTGAGATTATTCCTATACATATATATAATATGTCCCTTGAATTTGGGCCCTATTTCCAGTGTGTAATTATATGAAATGGCTGAATCATCCAAGTATGATTTATTATTCATATAGGAATTGACTTGGTCAAGAATGAAAATTTCCCAACCTATTGGCCTTTATCAGTCAATGGAACCTATGTATTAATGAAGTGGTAATCAGCACTATCCATAGTTAGTACTAAAGGCAGAATAAGATTCATTTGACTAATAGAGGACAAACTTAAAGGCATTGGACCTGGGCTCCAAAACTCTAGATCAAGGGTGTCAAACTTGATTTCACTGAGGGCTGCATCAGAATTGTGTTTGACCTCAGGGGGGCAGGGTGGGCATGGCCAGCATGAGGTCACTCATGTTGGGGGGCGCCTGTGATGGCCTGAGCACTCTGCCAGCGAAAAAGGGCTCCCAAGCTCTGTTTTCAGCTGTGGCAGGCAATCCTGGCAATCCTCTGCCAGTGAAAACGGAGCTCAGGAGGGCTGCACATAGTCCTCCCAAGTTCTATTTTCACTGGCAGAGGTGCCTCGGGCTGATCCTTTGATGTTTCCAGGGTGGCCCCACGGGCCAGATCTAAGCACCCTGTGGGCTGGATCCAGGCCCCGAACCTTGAGTTTGACACCCCTGCTCTAGATGATCACTATATCTCCTTGGTAACATCTAACAACCATTCTGCATTTGTAATCGTAAGAAACATGCAGTGACATAGGAAATTGTTTCAGTTCTGATGCAAGTTAACTTAATTATAGGTACTAAGTATCAATAGGACAAATGTGAAATTGTTCCAAATTATTGTTTCTAATATTTTATGAGAAAGAGATCATCCTTCCAATCCACCATATCCACTCAGCTATAGTGCTCTTCAGTAGAATTTTACACAACAGGAATGATTACAAAATCACAAAATTTAAGTTGATGTTACATGTGCACTACAATCAACCTTTACATTGGATTTCTAACATTAATTTTAATTCCAGGCTCAATTAAAATGATTTGATACTTTCAACATTAAAGCAGAGAATCATTTAGCTTATCTAAAAATAATAATATGGTTAGAGAGAATTGATTGGAATCAGCAAAAGAAAGAGTGGAAACTTACATTACTATAAGAAAAAAAATCAGATATAACTATATTCTAAAATTATCTAGTACACCATATTTATGCAGTTAACAGTTAAAGATTAATTATAAGATGAAAGCTGACGTTGATTTTTCAAATGTTGCCCAGTTAAGAATATGTTTCTTTATAGTTTAATATTGTCATGTCAATCATTGTAATAACATATAACTATTTAAAGTCCCTATTAGAATTAATGATGAACGGTATTGTTAAGTTATATTTAATGGTAGGGACAAATAGGAACTGTGCTGTCTCTAACAAACATATATTCTTTTCACCAGAAAATGGATTATGCTTAAAATAGGCTTCTTAAATTTAGGAACAGCTCAATAATTAAAGAAAGCAAGGAAATGTTTGTTTTCTTTAACAATGTTTTGTAAAAGTAATAGACTTTAGGAGTGTTAGCTTCAATGGGGAAATCTAACTAATTCTCACTGGTTCGGGGGAACCGGTAGGGAAATTTTGATTGGTTCGGAGAACCAGCAAATATCACCTCTGGCTGGCTCCGCCCATGCCCTCCCGCTCACCGCTCACCCCACCCCCTGCTCACCCCACCTCACCCACCCGCCCGCCGCTCACCCAATCACTCTTCATCTGGCCTCCCCACCTCAGCATAGGCTTAGCAGCCTATATAAGTTTATCAAGTAATTAGTCACCACAGTGTCTCTGCCTACCTTTCCACAAGGACGTGCTTGTGCCCCAACTGCTCCTGATCTGCCTGCCTGCCTGGGTAAGTAAACCACTGCCTCCGCTTGCTTCACTTCCCACTGGCACTGCGTCCCCGCGCAGCCTGGCTAGCTGGCCCCTATGGTTCCCGGAGCTTGCGTGCCGCTTCTTCGCTTCCCACTGGTGCTGGGTCCCCATGCAGCCTAGCTAGCTGCCCCCCCCCCAGTCCCCAGAGCTTCCCTTCCCTGCCTTCCACACTGTCTTCCTTCCTTCCCTACTCCCTTCTGCATGCGGCCACGCCATGTTTACATGCCTTCTTTGTGGGGAAGGGAAGCTTCTTCCCTTCTTCTCTTTGTGGGCAGAAGAGTTTTCCCCACCCACCACTGCCCAGATACCCTCGCTTTCCCCAAATTCCCCAAGCATTTCTTTGCCTACCTTATTTCCAGCTCCATTGCGTTTCTTTCTCCTTCTCGCCATCATGTGCAGGGAAACGAAAGTTTTCCTAAAAAAAACTTTTTCCCAGCCGCCACTCCAGCTCCGTTTTTTCCGGCAAAGAGGTGATGACTGCAGGCCCTTTGTGCCGGCAAAAAGCAGCAACAGAAGCCTCCAGCTGCCAGTCCCGGCTTTGTTCCGGCCAGCAAAGAGCTGATGGCTGCAGGCCCTTCGTGCCAGCAAAAAGCGGTACAAGAAGCTTCCAGCCGCCATTCTTTGCTGGTGCTAGAAGCCTCTAGCCGCCATTCCTGGCTTCGTTCCGGCTAGCAAAGAGATGATGGCTGCGGGCCCCTTGTGCCGTCAAAAAGCAGCACCAGAAACCTCCTGCCGCCACCTCTTTGCCTTCCTTTTTTTACAATTAATCTTTTGCCTGCATTCAGCAGTCAGTCAGCATCACCGTCTCTACAGCACCGGTTATGTGACTGGGTGAGAGTGGTCAACTCAATGTCACTCACAGCAAGGTGCCACCGCCCCACCTTACCATGAGTGACGTTGAGTTGGCCATGCCCACTCAGTCACATGACCCACCAAGCCACGCCCAGGGAACCGGTGGTGAAAAAAAATAGATTTTACCACTGAAAACAGATCTTCAAGAACTGGAACTTGATATGCAATGCATTTGTTTAACTAACTTGAATATAATGGTTGATTCATATGTAATTGTCATGTATAGTCTCATTTTCAATAAAAAGCAGATGCGATGATTCTTTTTACAAAATGACTTCAAAAACTACACATTTCACCAAATTCCTGATAATAGTATGTTTAAATCTTTATATCCAGTTTATTGGGAAAAAAATAAATTCGTTTTTCTCTTTAGTAGTTGTTTTTGAATTTCTTTCAAATATATTCGCTTCCACCTCCTTCTTCTTAAGCTGACTGGTCACAAGATAGCAGAAGATGCCGTCAGTAATATCTATCATGTATCTTCATTTCTGAGCATCCTTCTTGGCTGGTCACACTTCTTGAACTGAAAAAAAAAGTTGGATGGAGCAGTTTGTTCTCTTGGGATTTAACTGAAGTGTAAAATTCCAGAGAAGATGCAGACTTCTGGGGAAATGATAGGATATACACGTAAATCCTTTGGCAACATTATGATTAAGATAAATACAGATATACCCTACCTTACTCATGAAACTTTCTCCAAAGTTTTATTTTATTATGAAAAAAAGAACAGTTTTTCTTTTATATTTAAGAAGAATGAATAAAAAGACAAACTGACATTTTTTTCAGCAAAGTAAATTTAACACTCAGGATTGTACTTTTCTGAAATTGCCAGAAGCAGAAATAAAGAGGAGAGTGGTTTAATAAAAAATTCCATCTTTTTATATTGTACCCATACATACTCTATCACTATTACCTAAAAGTAGAAGACTTTTGGCTTAAAATCGATCCCTAAATTTTTTACATTTTAATATAGAGAGAATTATTTTTCCAAATATAACTCTTTTCTCCTGTAAAAGCAATTTACCTCAGAGAAGCTCAAGGTCTTTACTTTGCTTGCGCTTTAATCCTGATGACTAGGTGTTTTGTTTCCTATGTTATTTAGTGTTCAAATCCATTAGCTTGGCTTTTTTTTTTTGCTGCAGCCAAGATGCTACTTACAATCTCTCACTTAAGTTATTCATGTAGCAGTTCATTCTTTTCTTTCCCAAGACAATTGTGACTTCAGTCAAATACCTCTTGACAAAAGGAAATGGGAGCCAGAGCATGAGTTGGCAAAATGCCGGAAAGTTCTTTCTGTACACCTGCAAAATATGACTGCCATTTCTTTTAAAATTATAATGCTAAAAGATTTTTTTGTTTATATGTTTTCCCAGCTCACATCTATTTTTCATTGAACCTCTTGATTTCCCCCTCATCACTTCTTCCTTAAAACCATAATAGCAATTATTTCTTTTGTTGGTTGCATCCTGTATAATTATTTTGGCACAATAGAAATCCTGGGAAGATTTCTTTAACCTAGTCTGAAGCTTCCTTATGCATGGCAGTCAATTAAATTTAAAAGGCCGACTTGTGAAATCTTTTCAGTATTGTTCAGTTTGGAGGCAAAGTTTCACATTGTCTGTTGATTATTAGTGGAGAGTTTAGTCAAGAACAGAGGGTTTATATAATTTGCATCTTGCTTATATTTCTATTTCTTTCACCATCTTTTATTTCTTTTAGATTTGTTTATTTCATTATAATAGCACTTCATTCCTCTTAGTTATTGTTCCTTTATAGTACATTTTGAGGTTCTTATGAATATGCATAAAACAGGACATTTCTATCTAATCTACTGCAACATATACATAAAACTTGATATTCCAATGATCCTATGTGTCGATTCAAATATTCTGTTTCTGGAAAATATTAACAGTTATTATGCCTAATGAGCATGACTATTTCAGTCACCTAGCTACGGAAATCAAGTAGTGTTTTCATAATATTTCAAGCCATGGTATCATGTAATTTGTCATATATTCAAAGGTCATATACTGATAAACTAGGATTACAATCAAGATCAAATAACTAATCCAGGGTAGCTTTATTGATTTGTGATAGAAAGAGCTAGTTCTTCAGTTCTCATTTTGTGAGAGAGCAGGAAAATATCTTCCCTCAGTAACCAAAATTTATTTTCTTTATCTAAGCAATTTATGTAGTTGCCTGGCTCACAAAAGTGACTCTTAGTGGTGCACAAATGATTAACTCTCTCCTCCCAATCCTTTCCACCCAGTATAATTTATAAAATAAATATCCAAAACAGTAATAACAAAACAACACAACAACACACCAGCAGGGTTGCTTTAACTTCCTAATCCAAATATCTGAGAGGACACTTTACAAAAGTTCAAGACAGTGGAGGTTATCTGGATTTCTGCAGGAGGATACTATTTCACAGGGTTGTGACAGAGAAATTTAGACATTTCCCAATGAACCCAATGAACCTTGTTAGTTAATTGAGGTGAAACAATCAGATAACGATGTTTCTCTAAGAAATGTATGGTTTTGAAAGTGACAATCAACACCTTGAATTGTATTCAGAAACCACTAGGAGCCTCTGCATGGAATACCAATAAGTAACTAAGACATGAGTATAGGTCCTTTATTACTGAATGTACAGCCTTTCAGTCCATATATGGGTGCAATTGGTGTATAGGATGAACTTGTACAAAAACCCTGATTGTCATGGCTGTGTCAGTCCTCTATAGACCGTTGCATTTTCTTTAAACAGGTCCTATGAGTGTAGGAGGACCTCCAACTTACATACCAGCTCTGCCTGGAGAAGTGCTTTCCCATTCAGAGATAAAGTTGGATAACCTCTAGGACCAGAAGGTGCCAAAACCCAGAGCCAGTTGGTCTTACCAGGGTTGAATTGAAGCCTGTTTTCCTCCATCCAGATTCTCACAGCCTCCAGATACTGTGAAAGAATCTTGGTGACATCACTTGGTGAACCCAGATCAAAAATGTGTAATTGTGTATAATAGCACATTGATGACATTGTGATTTAAGTTGCTGGTTACTTATCCACTGTCATCATGTAGATGTTAAAAATGGGCCGGTCCTGCCTGCCTTGAAAGAGCTAGTGGTTTGTCCCCTCCTCAAGAGCTCAGCTTTGGACTTTACAGATTATTTTCAATTGGTTTCCAATCTTTTCTTTTGGGGAAGGCTGTAAAGAATGGCCTCAGTTGTGAAGGCCTTTCACATGAACCCTTTTCAGTTAAAATTCAGATCAGGCTATAGCAGTGAAACAGCATTGTGGGTTACACTTGTGGGTTACTTCTGGGAGACTCATGATAGAAGTGGGTGTATTCATCTTGCCTTCCTGGATCTCTTGGCAGCTTTTGATAGCATCATCCATGGTATTCTATTGGACCAGATCTATTGGGAAGTAGCACTTTATTGCCGAGGTTTATAAATTGTTATTGAAATTGAATATGGAGAATTAATATGTGAAGCACTGAATGATTCAAGAATTTCAGGTATAATATAATACTCAAATAATGTGAAAATATGGATTAAAATGTATATTAAATTATGATTTATTTATTTATTTTTAAATGATGTATCATTGATATTTAATATGCAATAAATTCTCAAAGATATATAAAGGTATTTGAAATGTATGTTGGAAATGTAGATGTAAAGAATGATTTTTTTTACCATATTTGGTGGACTTGTGAGAAAGCAAAGAAGTACTGTGCAAGATTCATGTTTTTAATACAGAAGATTCTAAAAGTGAATATAAAAATTAAACCAGAGACATTTCCCTTTGGCTTAATGGACAAAGAACTAAAATCTGGAAGCTTGTTGTTATATATGTTGATATCAGTTAGAACGATTTAAGCACAAAAACTGATGGAAATAGCAGAGATGGCTAACTTAACAGCTTTAATCAAAGAAAAGAATAAATCCAACTTTGTTTCTACTTAGAAACTACTTTTGGATTTCGGGCTTGAGATGGAAAAAAAATGAAATGTTGACTTTGAGTTTATTTGATTTGATACATTTGTTGTTGTATCAATAGCTGGTACATATTAAGTATGTAAAAGTAGAAAGTTACGGTTGTAATGTTATTATTTTATTCTACTGCGCTAAAAAGAATCAAAAGTCAATGTTTTTCTTTCTTTTTTTCCTTTTACCCTAAACTTAGATGTGATTTCTCCCATCTTCCAACAGTGACTGAAAATTGTCATTGGATAAAGGAGAATTATCATTCTGTGCCTTCCGCACCCAGTCCCTGAGCTATACCAGGCTACCATAATCAATATATTAAAAGTCACTGAAACATCAAGTCGTGGATGTAGTACCTCTATATCAAATCTGACATTCAACAAGAACAACTAATGCTGTCTCAGTGCTATAACAGGTCTAGATTCTGAGTGCAAAGGCTCCAGATAATGCACTGCCTCCAAAGCCAGGGCAAGCTGTTTTTCTTTTCAAGAAATTGTGCAGTCTGACTTCTGGCTGATGTCGTGGCAAGATCAAACGTGAGGAGTGCTTCTCCATGCTCCCACGATGAGTTCTCCCCATTGGAGGACTCTGAAAGGAGCTAAAGCCACCCTATAGGGGTGGTGACGAAAAGAGGGGAGCCCTGAAGGTCGCGGAGAGCAGCAACTCTTCCGCTTAACTCAGGGCTTCTTCCCTCTCATCCTTGACTAGAACAGGCAGCCATCATGGCTTCCATGAAGCTGGGACAGCCGAAGCAACAAAGAAAGTGCAGGAGTGGTGTAGATCAGAGGTGAAATCTAGCCGGTTCGATTGGTTCGGAGAACCGACAAATATCACCTCTGGCTGGCCCCACCCCTGCCCGCCTGCTCACCGTGCCCCCACCAGTGGCCCCCGGAGCTTGCCTGTTGCCGCCGTGGCTTGCATCGTGCCGCTCCCCGCGCGGCATCCAAGCGCAGCCTAGA